>VSMD01039997.1:0-28966 GCA_008750895.1 Mirza zaza
GCTCATTTTAAACTAAGTCTCAAAGTAAATTACAGATGAGCCAGGCATGTCGTGAAATTAATGTAGTGATAGGACACTAATGCCTCGATTCATTATGGTTTGTCAATGTGCCGTACTTCTGGAATGTGCGATAAAATTATATTAATACTCTGTGCTAATGAGATTAATGAATATGAACATGCAGGAGAAGAATGAGCTCCTTTGTTCAACTATTGAAAAAATAACATATAGGTAATTAAAAAGAATTAATCAAACCATGTACAGCCTCATTTGTATTAAATTAATTTGTCTGGTTTCATTTCTAATAATTAATCACTTTTTGCAAATTACAAAGCACTTCAGGCGGACAGAAGCTCTACTGTAGGAGTTGTGATTCAGAATATTTAGAACGATCAAGGTGGTCCCTGTGGGTTCATATTAATTAAGGTTTAACAGTTTGGAAAATTGTAGCAATATTTTATGATTCATGTAATTAAACTCTGTAACAAAATGTCACAACTGCTAGTTACTTCTGCGCCTGTGATTTATATCTTCCCCTTTTGGAAAGGAAGAGGCAGAAATGAAGTCTTCTTAAACATGCCGACACAGTCGATGGGAAAACAAGCTGGCGGGTTCAAGGCAAACTGAAGCACTTCATCGCGGGCACAGTGCACCATGGGGTTATGCAAATTAGATGGAGTCATATGATCTGACATATGGTCCAAGTCTCGGGGGTCTCTTCTGGCACATTTGCTTGGATAAAAACAAAAAAGTCAAGAGCTGTGAGCCTCCTTCCCAAACCAAAGAGGGTGCATTTCAAGCTCCCATTGATGGAGGCTCCTGGGCTTCCAGCCGCCACACTCCCAGAAAGAAAAGTAGCTGTTACCTTGGGCATCAAACTCTCTTGTTTATGTGACCAGGGCACCTCCTAGAACCATGTCCCCCAGTCCCTCGTATCCCAGCAGAGGGACAGAAATAGCCCTCCTGGGAAGTGCCTCCTGAGGACTGTGGTGTAGGAAAGCTATCTGCATGCTTTCTGGCCAGGGGTGGCTCTCTCCCGGCTGCTGGAGCAGCTGGAGAGATCTGGTGAGGACACCCGCCTGGGGCAGTGGCTCCTATTCCTGGCTTTGCCACAGAAGCACCTGAGATTCCCCCACCCCCCACCTCTGCAATGTTAGGTGCCGGGGGTTTCCCCTTAGTTTTCTCAAATCCACTTTCTGCTTTTCTCTTCCTGGTCTGTGCCCAAGGGCGCTGACCCCTGGCGGTTGGGTCTTTCAGCTCCCCAGACAGCTGGACTCTGCCAGGAGGCTACCGGCTGCACATGGAAAGGCAAGAGGGGAAGGAGGCAATGCGGTTCTTTCCTTTCTCATGTCTTCCTGCCTCTGTGCCATGTCTCACCTAGAAACTGAGTCCCTCAAGGTGACTACAATCCCTTTGGGGCAGCCCATCTTCCAGGGCTCCAGCCCTCTCTGGCTCCAGGGATGCTATTCCCACCCCTGCTTCCTCAGCCCAATGGTGCTAATGGCGTCTCACTGTTTCTAGCTTCTGGGCACCTCGCCATGCCTTATCAGGTGCCTTAACCCAACTTTCTCCTTCATAACACACACACCATTCAAGTTTCTCCATGTGAAATATCTGATAGTGAATTCACGCCTGGTACCTACCCCCAGAGATGCTGACTCAATTGGCCTGAGTGGGGCCCTAGCATCTCTGTGTACACACACACACACACACACACACACACACACACACACAAACACACACACACACACACAGATGTGTTTTTTTCATCATTCCTGGTGATCTATTGTATAAAGTGGCAAATCTCCATGTTAGAGAGATTCTGGGCACAGTTGGTATCTCCAAATAGTTGATACTATCATAGTACTTATTGTGGGCCAGGTTGTAAGTACTTTGGAATATAGTAATATATTTTGTCTTTATGACAACTCTAAGAAATAGGAGCCATTATTAGTCCCTTTTACAGATAAAAAGAGTTAAGGCAGATAAAAGGCAAGTAACTTCCCAAGGTCACACAGCTAATAAGTAGTGAAGCTAAGATTCAGTCCCAAGTCTAGGGTCTCAACTACCTCTCTCTGCTATGGCAACATGAGTCTTAGGAGTCTTGGCAATTTTTCCTTCCTTCCTTCCTTCCCTCCTTCCTTCCTTCCTTCCTTCCTTCCTTCCTCCCCCCCCTTCTTTTTTTCTTTCAAGACAGAGTCTCACTCTGTTGCCCAGGCTGGGGTATAGTGGCATGATCATAGCTCACTGCAGCCTTGAACTCCTGGGCTCAAGTGATCCTTCTTTCTCAGCCTCCCAAGTAGCTGGGACTATGAGCATGCACCACACTGGCTAATTTTTAATTTTTTTTTTTAAAGACAGAGTCTCACTATGTTGCTCAGGCTAGTCTCAAATTCCTGGCCTAAGCAATCCTCCTACTTCAGCCTCCCTACGTTGGCAATTTATTCCAAGGATTTATTTCACAATGGAGAGAACTTGCTTATTTATTCACACTTACATTTAATTCATTTATCCATTTATTTCAAAACATTTGTATGAACAGCTATTATGTTCCAGGCATTGAGGGGAATATACTCTACCTAGAAAGGATGACAAGAAAACCGGTAAATTTGTAAATAGATATAACCGAAATATCACACGATGAATTGGATATATCACGTTGAGGGACTCCTGGAAAGTGAAAAAAACCTGTCCCAACCAGAAACATGAAGAGGCCTTCACAGCAAGGGAGACATGTAAGATGGAGCACAAAAGGAATAAAAAGCTAATCGTTATGCAGTGTGGCATGTGGCAAGATCCACCACAGCATACTGTCATTTGAGGACCGGATGTTTCATAGCGTCACAGCGGCACAGGCTGGGTGGAAGGAACGACACAGATGTACTAAGGGCCATTTACGCCAATCACTGGGAGTTGGGATTTTATCCCCTAACTGCAGAAGAACCAAAGTTGTTTATTTTTGTTTGTTTTCTCTTTTGTGCAGACTGAGTCTTGCTATGTTGCCCAGGCTGGTCTAGAACCCCTGGCCTCAAGCAATCCTCCTGCCTCAGCCTCCCAAAGTGTGGCAATTAACAGATGTGAGCCACCACACCCAGCCTCAAGGCTGTTTTTAAGGAAGGGAATGACACGATCATATTGGGGCTTACAGACACTGCCTCGCCAATGTTGCGGAAAGTGGCCGGAACAAGCCACGGCCAGAGTCAGTGCACCCCTTTAGGCCTCTCTTGAAATCTGGGCGATAGATGGGGACTCGGAACGAAAGCGTCTACTGAGCAGAGGAAGAGGTGGCTGTTCCCGAAGAATTTTAAGTTCATTGATGTCTCTGCTCTGCAGTGCAGCGCACGGAGTCTGGCTATTAAAGGGAACGTGTGTGGTCCCGTAACGATGCCTCGCCCGGCTGCCCGGTGCTGCCAGGCCGTTTGGGAAGCTCTGGTCCCTCTCAGTCCACACTCAAATTGGATTAACTTGGAAATGAGAAAGACCATGCTTTTTATGCCTGTGAGCAGATGCTAGGAATTTTGGGGCTCCCATGGGAAAGGAACATACACCCTGATCAACAGCCGTGGTGTTACATGTCTATAAATAGCACTAATTGGGAACATTTTATTTTGTTTTGTTTTCTTTATAGAGTGCACGGCGCCATTGTTTCACCCAAGTGTGAAATCCACCCAGGACTTCCTCTGGAGGTGACAGCTTTGTTCTGATGAGCCATGGCGGAGGTGATACTAACGGGACGGGGAGGAAAGCCTGCTCATAGACAAATGATGATAAAGTGAAATCTTTAAGAAATCATCAAGAAAAATGAGGCAGGGCCATCTGAGCTGTCTCTCCAAAGTGACAGGGCTAAAGAAGCTGCCAAGCCACCAGCCCCAGGCGCTGAGGCACATTTATGGTTTTAATTCCCATTTTGACATCAATCAACACATATTAATAACTTCAGCCAAAGAAAGTCAGGTCCTGGGTGTGCTTTTCCAGTGACATGCTTGCATCTAGGAAGCACATTTTTGATTGCCAATTAAACCCCAAACAAATTCAAACCTCTCTGACTCATTCCCGCCCCATAACTTTGCATTATATTTCAAATAGCACAGTGGATCCCATGGTCACAATTTTAGTTTGGTATTTCCCTTAAAAGCTGGCACTAATTTTACCAACACTAATCTGGCCTTATGGAATTATAAAATCTGTTAGGTGCAAACAGGGGCCTTATGGTTCATGGTGTCCGACACCAAACCTGAGACAGGATTTCCTCCTATTCCACCTGAAAACTGGTTGTCTGCTTGTATCAATAACTTCTCTGGTGCTGAGAAGTCCCTCTCTTCCAAGGAATCTATGTGGCTTGCTGGGAATCTGTGGCTTTTAAGTCAGAATTTTAGCTCTAGCCCAGATAACCAGTCTGTGTGTGTGTGTATGTGTGTGTGTGTGTGTGTGTGTGTGTGGGTGGGTGTGTGTGTGTGTGTATTTTTCAGTGAATGATCTTGAAATGAGGGCAATTTTGCTTCCCAGGGGATATTTGGCAAAGACTGGAGATATTTTTCATTGTTGCAATGTGGGTGGGGCAGCATTGCTATTGGCATCTAGTGGGTAGAGGCCAGGGATGGTGTTAAGCATCTTAAAAAGCACAGGACAGCTCCCCACAGCAAAGAATTATCTGGCCCCAAATGTCAATAGTGATGAGGTTGAGAAACCCTGATCAATACACACATAGAAAAATATACAAACACAAACATACACATGCTTAGCACCGTGTCAGGCACAATTCCCTTCACCCTGATTGTTAGAAAATGTATGATTCTGTTGAACCCAAGTCTGTTTTCATTCAGTCTTAGATCTACTCCTTGCAAAGAAGTAGATTAAGCTTAATTGCTCTTCTAATGATAACCCTTCAAATATATAATATAAAGCAAATATATAAAGACATCGTCCAAAGTTACAATCTCTCCAAATCAGTTCCTTTCCATGTTCCCCTGGAGTCAGGGTTTCCAATACACTCATCATGATTTCATGGAAAATCACAAAACAGCAATAGCCACTTAAAGAAGATTAATGGAAAAATAGAGGGGCAGTAGGATGAGAGGGAATTTGCTGGGAAAACATTGGTGTATCTTAGAATCCAAGGGAGCATCAAACCACCTGGTCTTCTGGAGAAAGAACAAGATTTAACTCTAATCCAGATAGGGTCTAGGTTTGTTTTCACTAATCCTTGAAACTTTAAGGCCTAACACAGTGGCTGGAAAGTCGTAGGCACTAAATATTTATGTGTTAGAAGGAGGGAGGAAAGGAGGGAGGGAGGAAGGGAAGAAGGGAAGACAGGAGGGAAGCACAAATGAATGGACAAGCTTTAGGAAGAGAATTCTCATAAAAAGGGAGTTCCAATCAACAGCCAACCTCCAGGAATGTTCTTTGTCCCTTTTAGGAGCCTCTGCTCTATGGCAAACAAGAAAACTGTCAGCACAAACAATCCCCCAGTACATGTGTGAAGCACCGACTCCTACCCTTTAAAGATCTCCTAGCTTTCTTTGACTTCTGTTTGGGATGCTAAATTTCTTGCTGCCTCTTTAAGCTTACAACATGTTTTGGGGCTTTGCAACATGCAAGTCTGTTATTAGAGATTCTGTTGAATTATTCAGGGCTAAATCAAGATGCGAAGACACCTTTTTTTGAGACAGAAAATTGGCAAACACTCTCTAAGATGCCTTATAGCCAAAAAAAAAAAAAAAAAAACCACAAATTCTGCTACAGCTGTTGTATTCACCATAAAATTGATAATGATAAAAAACGATTAATTGCATAAGAATGACATGTGTTTCTCAGGAAGTTCTTTTGTCTCCACTGTCAGTATCAGCTTTTGTCAGCCACAGTCCCATAAGAGATGTACCTAATCTGAGACCCAAGGGGTTAACTCTATCCCTTGTAGCTTCTGAAACGCAAATGGGATAATGCACCATCAATATTAGAAATCAACACTAAGTGAAAAGATTCCCCCTCCCTTTGACTTTCATTATAGGCCCAAGAATATTGAAAACCACAATGACTCAAGGGATTGTGTCAAAATACACTTGATACACATCAAAAAGAATTGCATCAGCAAGGCTGAAAGAATCAATTGTCTTTCCTTCCAAAATGCTGACCCAAAAGCTGAGGGCTTCTGCAAAGTGCAGCGAAATTTCCTAGAAAGCTCCTGAATGCAGGCCAGGGGTGGCACTGTGCAAAATGCTTTGTTCAAAAAAAATCATCCTGGCAATGTTCAGCAGACCAAGTGCATTCTGTTCATCAATAATCTGTGAAAGAATGTAGAGGAAGAGCAAGCAGATGGAAGGGAGCCACGATACTAAGGGTTATTGACGCCCAAAGTCATTGTGCCTGGGTGATAAGAAGAACATGAATCTTGGGCATTTAAGCCAAGGCTCTGATTTCTAAACACTGATATAATTCATTGTTCAAGAAGGAATCAAAGTGAGTGTGTTTCTAGAATATCATCAGTGTAACTTAGCTTCCATCAAAAGTAGGCAGAGAAACACTTTCCTTTTTCCCTAAGAATTCTCCTTTGGACTAAATGCCTTTAAGGAAATTCTACCTAGTTTTCCATTTCCCCAGCCCCTATATGAGGTTGCTCCTGCTATTGTCTGAATGATTATGTTGCCCCAAAATTCATATGTTGAAATCCTAATTCCCAAGGTGATGGTATTAGGATGTGGGGCCTTGGAGAGGTGATTAGGTCATGAGGGCTCCGTCCTCAGGAATGGGATTAGTGCCCTTATAAAAGAGACTCCAGAGAACTCCCTTTCCCCTTATGCCATGTGAAAACACAGCAAGAAGACAGCTGTCTATGAAGCAGAAAGCAGGCCCTCCCCAGGCAGCAAATGTTCAGGCGCCTTGATCTTGGACTTCCCAGCCTCTAGAACTGTGACAAGTGAATTTCTGTTGTTTATAAGCCACCTGGTCTGTGGTATTCTGTTACAGAAGCTGGAACAGACTAAGACATGCCTTCCACACAGGATAGAAACATTTGAGTTGTGTGTCTAAGTTCTGAGAATTAAGCATCATGCCAACAGTTTATCGACCAGCTAATGTCTACCAGCAGTCAGCTATCTGTAGATTTCCACTATTGCCAATCCCTTATGGCATTCTCAACTAGAGCCTTCAACTGATGACTGAGGTCTTTATTCAGAGCTGTTAAATGATGCTTCTTAAGCTGGTGAAAGATACTCTGCTGTTGCAGTTATGATTACCTTTATCCCCTAAAGCGTGTGTACATATACACAAATACGCTCACACACCCTTTTTATTTACTAACATCCTCTAATGTGTAGAACGCCTGATATTCAAAAGATGCAGTCAAGGCAGAATTCCTGTCAACAATTCAGACTAACTAAATTCATGACTAAATGGCTCTGACTTTCTTTGCCTGCATGGGGAAAGAAACCTTTTGCAATGAGAAGTTTCTAGAACTAAGTCAAGACCTGACACCACACTTACCACCCATCTAAATTTACTGCACTATTTTCCCAGACTTAATAAATAATTCAGTCACCATAAATCACTTTTAGAACAATGCTAGGGCAGGATTGCCAACTAGGTGCCATGTTTTCCTCCTATAGTCCTGGAGAGCATTGTTGTGTTGAGAGACACTTGGCAATACTAATGCCTTAGTAAACTGGTAGTGGTTGCACTTATTTTCTACAAGTATTTATTAAGCACTAATTTCTAATCTGTGGCCCTGTTATTCTAATACTAGTTTTAATTTAGTTGCTCACTGCTTAGTTTTAATGCATATAACAGAAAAGCCTGTTATATTAGCTTAAACAATAAGGAGTTTACTTGTTCATGCAACAAGAAGTTCAAAGGAAGTCAGTCCAGAGGTGGTATGGAGAATTAACAATATCATCAGGGACCCAGGCTCCTTCTACCTTCTTGCTTCCATTTTCAGCATGCGCTTTTATCCTCATGTTCCATAAAAGCTGTTGCATTTCCAGGAATTGTAGCAGCATTTCAGGTGGAAAGAAAAGTAAGGGCCAAAAAGCAAAGAGACAGAAGAGGCTTTCCTTTTCATTTGGAAAAGGTTGCTGTCTTCAAGAGCAGCAAGCCTGTCTACTTGTCCAGGACTTTGTCACATGGTCAGCTCTAGCTGCAAGGGAAGCAGAAGTGATTTTTTTTTTTTTTAAAGTCAGGGGCATTGTCACTCTGAATGAAACTGAGATCCTCATAGTAAGAAAGAAATGAAGATGGACATTGGGTGGCTAGTATCATTTGCCACAGTATTTTGTTTGGATGACTTCTTAACTTGCTAATGTCCCCTATTAGAAGCTCCATGAAGAAGAGAACCATGCCTGTGTTGTTTATCAGTGTGTTCTCTGTGCCTTTCACCAGGTATGACATAACTCATAAAAAAAAAAAAAAAGGACAAAAAGAAGAGAGGAAGGAAGGCAGAGAGGGAAGAAAAGAGGGAGGAAAGGAAAAGAAAGAAAGAGCAAAATTATCACAGACGATGAAATAAATGGTTAAATCAGGGGCGGTCAAACCATACACCAAACCCTGCCCACCACCTGATTTTATAAATAAAGTTTTATCACAACGCGGCTGTGCTGCTCGGTTATCTGCGTCGGCCCAGGAGCAGCGCTGCAGGCCGTGACGGGCGGTGGCCGCAGGGCCCAGGAGTTCGCTCCGGCCCTTCGCAGAGGCGCGTGCGGCCCCTCAGCCTGGATGACTGGTGGTTCCCTAGGTCCCACTCAAGCGTCATCTAGCAATGGGTAAGTAACGCAGCAGCGTGGGGGAGGAGCGGCCGTGTCGCCCGCTCTCTGCCCCTCCCTTCTCCGGCCCCCGCGTTCTCTCCCGGCCCTGGCCTCGTGGCCCCCAGGCCGAGCGCCTAGGGCAGCAGGGCGCGGCACGGACAGGGGCACGGGCACCCGCACGGGCACCCACACGGGCACCCGCACGGGCACCTGCACGGGCACCGGGCCAGACACCCACACGGACACCCGCACGGACACCCTCACGGGCACCGGCACGGACACCCCCAGGGGCACCCGCACGGACACCCGCATGGGCACCTGCACGGGCACCGGGCCAGACACCCGCACGGGCACCCGCACGGACACCTGCACGGGCACCGGGCCAGACACCCGCACGGACACCCGCACGGACACCTGCACGGGCACCGGGCCAGACACCCGCACGGGCACCCGCACGGACACCTGCACGGGCACCGGGCCAGACACCCGCACGGACACCCGCATGGGCACCTGCACGGGCACTGGGCCAGACACCCGCACTGGCACCCGCAGGGGCACCCGCACGGGCACCGGCACTCGGTGTTCTGAAAGAGACAGCCGTCCTGCACCACGCCCCGTGGGTGCTCCTCCCTGTCCCAGCCCCTGTCGTGACGTGTTGTTCAGAACCGGGAAGGCCCAGCACCCGCGCTCTCACGCCGGCACCCGGTCAGCACCGGTGACCCGACGGGCGCGATGGGCAGCGGGTCTCTGCAGGCCCGGCCGGCCGCATCCCGCTCAGCTCAGCCTGAGGGCGGGCGGGACCCGCGGAGTGTCCCCGCGCCGTGTCCCACCCGTCCCCGCACCGTGTCCCCCCCGTCCCCGCGCCGTGTCCCGCCCGTCCCCGCACCGTGTCCCACCCGTCCAGTGCGGCCGTGTCCGGCCCGTCCCCGCACCGTGTCCCACCCGTCCCCGCACCGTGTCCCACCCGTCCCCGCGCCGTGTCCCGCCCGTCCCCGCACCGTGTCCCACCCGTCCAGTGCGGCCGTGTCCGGCCCGTCCCCGCGCCGTGTCCCGCCCGTCCCCGCACCGTGTCCCACCCGTCCAGTGCGGCCGTGTCCCGCCCGTCCCCGCGCCGTGTCCCGCCCGTCCCCTCACCGTGTCCCGCCCGTCCCCGCGCCGTGTCCCGCCCGTCCCCTCACCGTGTCCCGCCCGTCCCCGCGCCGTGTCCCGCCTGTCCCCGCGCGGCTGTGTCCTGCCCGTCTGGTGCGGGCGGCTTCTCCGGGCAGATGGAGGTCTCAGCCGCTTACCCGCCCTGGGAACCTCCGGGTGGGGGGCCGTCGCCGAGGTCGGGCTCCCTCCTTCCCACCAAGCCGGGCAGACCCGGCGCGCAGAGCTCGTTAGTGACCCCCCTGCCGAGGTTTATGGGGGTCACCCCGGCCTCGGTGGGAAGGCTCCCTGGGCTTGGTCCCAGCCTCGGCCCTGCCCTCCCTTTGCCTGTCCTCAAAATGCAGACCAGATACGTGTTTCCCCTTCCCGGTTCCTTTACATTCGGATCATTTGCTATTTGGAGGCAGATGGCAAGAAGGAACGCGGGCACCGCCCCAGCGAAGCCGGAGTCTGACTCCGACCTGCTCCGTGTGGCCCAGCCCCCCCCAAGGGGGCAGAGGCCACGCTGAACAAAATGCCAAACCAGCATTTTACAAATAAACCTGCGACCAAACTGTGGCCATAAAACTTTGAAAACCACTCTGATTGAGACATTTGGACTAATTACCGAGAAGCAGCGGCCGTGGGCCTCTCCTAATGCTGTTTATTGCATTCCCTCGTTAGAGAGACTCCCTGGGGTTGGTTTCTGAAATAAAGATTTAATTTGAGGGTAAATCAGAACAACAAAAAATGTAGCTCATTGTAAACAATGGTATCCCCGGCCCAGCTGAGTCCATCAATATAAAAACAGAAGTCCTCCTCACCCTCTCCTACTGTAAACATGTTAAATGCTATTTATTGTGACTACATGTGTGTGGCCCGGCATGAGTGAAATTGGGAGCATTTTCGTGACTGAGAGACATAAACATCCAATACTGCCTCCATCATTCTTCTAGTTTTAAAGTTATAAAATCTAAATATTAATTTTAATAGAAAGGTTAGGAAATTGGAAACTGCAGTACCCACCGAAGTCATCGGAATAACATGCAGCTCACAGAGGGAGTGCCGGCATTCCAGGCAGATTAAGGAGGCAGGTGGGGTCCAGACGTGGCCCGTGAAATATGACATGTGTCATAAACAGACTTAGGTCCCCTGGCTCTCCAGCAGGCCCAAGCCCTGCCCGGCCAATGTTTGTAACCCAAGGCATGATGCACACAGCTAGAAAGAGCAAGGGAGGACAGCAGCAGTCACGCTGCCACCCACGAGAGAGTTAATGTGACTGTCTTCAGTCTGGAGTCTGGGAAAGGGGCAGTTTGTTTGTCATTTGCCAAACACCCACTACCCCCGAACCCCATGGCTGGCTAGGGTGGGCCCATGGGAGGAACATTCAGGTTCTGGCTGCTCATGAACAGACAGTCCCAGTTCTAGATGGAACCATCTAGAACTTCTTCTGCTCACCCCTAGATGCTGATTCATAGGGACCTCCTTGTTTAGCAGTGAGGATGTCTCTCCACACTTGTCCTCTCACACTCAGCTGCAGATGGCATGCAAGGATTATTGTCACTATGGAGCAAATAAGCTGGCACTAGGTTGGAGTCAGGGAGCCATGTTCTAACTCCACCATGAAACTAACTCTTGACCTTGGTCACACTTTGCCCAACTTTGTCATCTACTTTCTGCGCGCATACGATCCTTAAATGAAAGACCACAAAAGGTATGGAGCACCCATTAGGGCTGCAGTTCTCAACCAGAAGAAGCCTTGCCCTCTCTAGGACATTTGGCAATGTCTGGAGACAATCTTTGTTGTCATGACGTTGGGCAGGCGACTGTCATCTAGTGGATGGAGGTCAGGAAAGCTGCTAAACATCCTACAACACACAGAATACTACCCACCCATGACAAAGTTATTTAGTCCAAAATGTCAATAGTACCCAGGTTGAGAAATCCGGCACTGGGACATAAGAATCACACGTAGTCATTAATTTATTCTACAGTTATAGGCAGGCAACTATATTTGATGCCTTTATTCTAAATAAGCATTTATTATACCAGTATGTTCCCTAAACAGAGACAAAAGTCCTTTAGTTCAAGAACTTGCTCAACTATGTAAACTCCAACAGAGAGAAGATTCAGTATTGTACCAATTTCTACTCTTGAATTAAAGTTACCTAATCTAAACCTGATACTTTCGAAAAGTATAAAACTTTAAGGCTTAATAATATTCGTGTTCAAAGAAAACATAAATCAAACTGGTTAGAACACCATCCCACAAAAACAGAACCAGGAATCTGGTTCCTAGACTTTTGCAGATGTTTAAAATTCCCCAAAGAAACAGTCTGGACCCCGGGCCTGCCCAGAGTATGAACTTGGCCTCCGCTTCTTGAGAAGAGTTGAATGTCACCTGGCTATTCCAGCAAGCTCAAGCCCCTTGGCTGCTGTGAGATGCTTGTTCATTTTCTGTGTAGGAAAGCAAATGTTGGCAGAACTGAGGAACGTGGTACTGGCATGGAGTTGGTGCTTGATAAATATATCCTGAGCAAATAAATGTATGGAAAATTGAATGAAGTATGAATTAGTCAAGACAGTTGTCTTCTCTCTGGACCACTTTTTCCTCACTTACAAAGTGGGAAAGATGCTATCACCTGTTCTGTAGATCCTATGGATTCTTCTCAGGCATAAATTATGCAATTTCTGGAGTGCCATGTTGAAGAATGAGAATAAAATAGTTCTAGGAATAAAATAGACTCCACTTTTCTACCAACCAGTTTCTGGTCAATCCCGAACCAAACAAACCTGCATCCTTCAATAAATCAGGAAGCAACAACTCTGCCTATCTAAGGGGGATCGCAATCTTCAGTCACTAAATGGACATTTTACAATGGAAGTGGGGATAGAGTAACTGAGCCCCAAATAGATATAAGTTCAACTCTCACCAGGCACCTCATCTACATAATGAGAGAAAGGCTGAACTATTCTATGCTGCTTGTAGCCAAATGATTGTCCTCCCAATAAATATACAACAGAAAAGGCAGGTGACTGGCCTTGTGCCCAATTCTCCACCAATTTAGAAGGGCTTCATGTAAATTTCACATGGTCGCAGATGACTGGGACCCTTACTAGCTCCTACCCCATCCCACCCCCAAAACCATCACTGCCACCCCTTGCATTTCCCTAAAGAGTTCCATGATAAATAGTTCTATGGGATAATTCTTGTTGTACTGACATGAATTCTGTGGTCACATGGTCGTAGAAAACTGGAAAATACTAAACTAAACAAAATTAGACTGATTTTTTTTAAGTTACAGGACTTTTCAGAGCCTTTACTGCCCATTGGGAATTTCTGTTGACTATGGTGTGTATATTTCCAAATTCATTTGAAGACAGACTCTTATGTACTCAGTTTACCTAGAGAAAAATATGTTCCAAAAAGCATAGCTTTAGAAACTCTGGACAAAACTGTTTCCATTCTCACAAGAGGCTGCCCTCCCTTTCTTTCAAAAGAACCAACATGTATACTACAAATGGGGTTCCCCACACATAATCTTCTTTTTATCCCGGACTCAGGTTCTTAGGCCTAATGTCTCAGTTTATAGACGCTCATTTTGATGGACCAACCCCTCCTGAAGGATCTGGTGCAGATGAAGCTAGGTAGACACCATTTAGCGACCACATGTCGCTCGCATCCACCCCGAGGGAATCGCATGACAAGCTACCATCCAGCCAACAAGGTAGCATCTATAGGAACACTCAACTGAGTATCACTGCCTGGGAATGACAGAGCAGCCCCGAGGAAGAAAGAGAATTGAGGCTATCAGGGAAGACTTCTGGAAGCTAAGTGGCAACTAAGTTGGACCTTGACTACCTTGGGGAAGCAAAAAGCATCCAGACTCAGAGTTTCAAGCAGAAAAAGAATAAAGCTACCTTAGCAATGTCTTGGGTCAGTTTCCCTAAAAAGAGAGCATGCAGTATAGACTTGGATGCATTAATTTCATTGTGCAAGTTCCCCGCTTGAAGGCAAGGGGCCTTTTGGATTCTATATTGGTCACTCACTGGTTATGGGCTACCCCTGGCAGCAAGGGGGTAACCTATGGACAAGCAGCTCTGCCGCTGGGGATGGGTGCACTGGCCACTCACATCTACTATGAGCAGCAAAGACAAAAATGTAGACAAACGTAAGATTTTCATAAAACAATACGAAAGTGGCCTGAGTATCAGACAATGTTTGAAATGCAGTATCAAATCAGGCACACACTGCTTGGAGGGAAAGATACATGGTCACATTTCAGAAGCCTTTTGTGGAAGGCAACACATGCCCTAAGGTAGAACCACCCCCCTGCCCTGATATAATATATTTGGAACGTGACCTACTCGGTGATTTGATTGCTTTTTCCCTATATCTGATTTTATTGCTGCCATCCATCTACATTCTACAACAAACGCTAACTGAACCTTTCTCGTGTGCAGAATCTCCAAATAAAAAGATACATGTGCAATCCTCTTTTTCCTTTCTTGTATTTTGTTGGCCTTTGATACGGTTTTCCTCTAAAACTCTTCTTTTGGATAAACTACACAATAGTTCTCAGGGTTACAGGGGATAAGACAGATATGGGATATGATCATGTCTAATATTTGCAGGCTGCAAGAGGAAATGAGTCATTTGAATAACATAAGCAATGATAATTCAGCTCAATATGACTAAGATGTTAAAAATAAGGTGTGTTTACAAGGGAATAAACTTCCTGATCACACTGCTGCTCTCCAGAGAGATGGAAAAGGAAGAGGCAAAGGTCCTTGGCATCCCATAAATTTCATCTGTTTTCCACTGGTCAAGTGTGATCATGGTGAATTGCTCATGGAGTCTTCTCATACCTCTCTCTCATGTCCATTAGTACAAAATTTAAGGATGTGCCCACTACTTGGGAATGCTTCTGAGGCTCTGCCTGATAGTCCCACCACTGGAGTCCTTAGCTCTTATTTTTCTAAAGACTCCTAAAGTCTGGGAGCTATCCTTTCTTGAGGAACAAGACCTCATTTATATTCATTATCATTTAATTGTCCTTTCCCTGCCCTTCCCCCAATTTCTTCATTGAATCTCAGGACCCTGATAGTCATCCCTTACTCATCAGGTCCTGATAATTGATTAATGCAAATCTGTAAAAGTGTTTGAATTCAAGTGTGAATGCCTTAGAATGGCTAAACATTTCTCCTGCTGGAAGACATTGATAATACATTAAGGGTCTTTTTCTCTTGAACCCCATGGCTACAAATTGTATGAATGGGGACACTGGAAGAGACATTTTTGTTAAAAAAAATTCCATCTAGAACTTAGAAAACCTTCTCATGTTGTCTATTTCCTTGGCATGCATTCTCATGCCTTGCTATGCACACCCCTGGAACAACGAAGCTGGTGAAATAAAATCTGCTCTTCCAAGACCAACTTGTGCCCAGAGACCTCAATGTGACTTGGATTCTGTGCATGAGGTACATTCTGTGAGATTAGGAAGGTAGGAGGTAGGCAGAGACATCCTTTTTCAGGAAGACTTGCTGACAAGCAGCCTGCAATGGGTACATGTGTCTGTAGTTGCCTGCTTCCATGTTACAGTGTCTGGGGGCCAGATTTGAGAGTGTGAGACAGCTGAGGGGACAGTTAGTACAGGCATTTCCCTAGTGGGTGACCTTGAAGTCAAAAAACTCAATGGCATTTTCTGTATGTACTTTATTGTTCAATAAAAGTTAAAATTAGGGGAAAATGCCAATATCAATCCCTTGGCTTCTAATTAACCCATTTTTTTCAATAATTTTGAAAGTGCCTGATTTTCTTTGTTAAGTACCTTTCTGATTATAATACCTAGAGTGTTTTCTGTTTCCTGCACAGATCCCTGACTGGCACAGCAACTTTCTCTTTTATTTCTAAGACCAAGTATGAATGACATCTTTCAGTTTGGTTCAGGAAGCCGTCTGACGATGAACTGGACCACAGCAATGGCTAGTGAGCCGCTATCACAGAAGATAGCTCAAGAAGAGATTGCACAAATCACAGGAAGGGGGTGTCGTGAAGAGAATTTGAACGCCAGACAGTAGCTTAGGCTCTATAATTTCTAATGCCTTGTCCAACTCTGAGCTTATCTGATTTGGGGACGTCTGATTCCCCTTGAAAGTCCCTCTATGAGATGTTGCAAGAGTCAAACAAGTAACCCCTTGGAAGAACTCCCAGTCCTCAGCAGATGACAAAAAACAAAAAGCACATGTGTTCAGTTTCCACTCTCCTTCTACTGGTCCTGAATTTGAGTAAAACACCAGAACAGAAATATATTAAAAATAAGGAAGAGGGCTTGTGGTTTCAAATAGCAGAGGCACAGGAGAAGGCAAGAACCCCACCACCACCAAGAAGTGGGCCTGCCAACCAGCAGGCAGAATCTGGAGGAAACTCTCAGAGCACAAAGGCAACATAACCAGGTTAGGAAGATTTCTCATCCCATCTTTGTTGCCTTTCACTGGTTCAGAATTCCAAAGACCACACCGATCAGCAGATAGCTGTCTCTTTACTTACATTAGTATTTCTAGATGAAGCAGCTAGAGTTGTGGATTTCTTTCATCGCTGTCATGAATGACTCTCGTGTGATCTCCATTCGTGGATTATAACTTTTTGAGAATATCTTAGTATAAGATAGGAGATCAAAGACTGGCAGTAATATACGGAACCCAAGCAATAGCCACAGTAAAGAGAAAATAGGATGATCTGTGCCAGTAACAGTTCATGTTTTCCACTCTTCTCAAAGCATCACAGTGCTGGGCGGTGAGGGCAGGGAACGGTCCGGGTAGGTGGAGTCGTGGCCGATTAAAATCTGGCAGGTGGTGGACACATCCCCAGCTCTATACCCAAACCCAGCAGAGACTTCAACAAACATCCATGTGGAAAGAAAGCTGAGCCATGGAGAAAGTTCACTTTGTTGCCATACTCTGAATTTAGACAGATTTCTTTTCAGTTGGAAAAAAAAAAATTCTTTTTTGCATTCATTATATGTCAGGCACTTGCTAAGTGCTTTTTATGTATTATTTAATTGAACCTTATAAACATTCCCATTATGTGTATATAAATATTCTTGTTTTACCAATGATAAACTTAAACTGGAAGGGAATAATAAACTAGCCCAAAGATACATAAAGGGATGACTGGGAGAGCTAGGACTGGAGCACAGACTGCCAAGTATTGCAGCCTTGACTGTCGTGAACTCTGTTCTATTGCTCACTTGTGATCGAGCCTGTAGGAAAATTAAAGTCTGTGAAATAATGAAGAGAAAATAAAGCTTTATTATTCTGAAGACCCAACATAAAAACAGAATTCTGAAAATCATTTACTGTAAAAGCCCTCTAATATTTTAAAACTATTTTCTATTTAGAAGGTAGTCACAAGATATAGCTTTTTTGAAGCTGACGTATAAAATAAAGAGCAGAAATGTTAGGATGAAAGGAGAAATTAAAAATAGAGCACTGCAAGAGCCCCCAAGGGACAGTAAAGGCAGGACTGAGGCGACATGAAATCGAATCAAGGAGTGGGGGATGAAATTGAGCAGCTCTACTAAAAATGAGAAAGAAAAAAACACAGGGATAAAAACAATGTCCATGAAATAGCTGCGGAGGAAAAGAACAGACACAAATTTTTAAATGTTAAAAATGCAGACGTTCTAAAGGAAGAAATCAGAACAACAGAAACCGAAGCAAAACTCGCAGACACCAAGCTGCCTGAGCTGGTGCAGCACGTGAGCTTGCAGATCAGAATGGCTCTCCACACTGCTGGCAAAAATCAATGAAAAAGACCAAAACTAAATCTCAGAATGGAAACATTTAAAAATTCTAAGTGCAAAAACAAACAAACAAGCAAAAAAAAAAAAAAAGAAACCACAACAAAACAAAAAAACTACAAGTGTCCATGTAGAAAATTCACAATTTCTTCAGAGGAATAAAAATAGGTTGCTCTTAAACTTCCTTGAAACTTTTAAAGCCCAAAGATAACATTACAAAATCGCCAGGCATTGGAGAAAAAAAGGTGATAAAACTTAATATTTTTCAATATTGCTTGGGGGAAGAAAATAGAAAGATATTCCTAGATACAGAAGAGTTTAGAAAACGAGGTTCCCTTGTACCTATCTTGAGAAGACTGCTTGGGGATGTATCCCAGGCAGCCACGGGACATGTCAAAATGAAGATAGACAAAGTATCAAGGGAGAGATCGTAGAGAAAGGGAGCAGCAGACAGCCCTGTGAGACCAAAACATGCATAATATCCAAGCATCTATATTTCTGAGGGTAATCATCACTTCTATGCACTAGACTTGGCTGAATTTATCACACGAATGAGCTTCCAAGAACATTTGGAAGAGGTCTTGGTGACTCCTCTCTCAATGGCATATGGAGAAAGCCTAAAATGAAACTAATTCTCTTAAAAACAGCTTTATTGAGATATAATTTACATCTCATACAATTCATCCATTTAAAATGTACAATCCATGGTTTTTGGCATTATTCCTACATATGGGCAACCATCACCACAGTCAATTTTCGAACATTTTTGTCTCCCCTAGAAGAAAATGTGTGCTCTATGACTAACAATCTCAAAATTTCTGTTCCCCACCCTCTACCTAAGCAATCACTAATCTCTATGCTCTTTCTATAGATTTTCCTGCTCTGAACTGTCACATAAATGGAATCATATAACAGGTGGTCTTTTGTGTCTGGATTCTTTCACTTTGCAAGATGTTTTTAGTTTGTCCATGTTGGAGGATGTGTCAGTACTTCATTCTTTTTCATGACTGAATTATATGGGGATATTTCATTTTGTTTATCCATTCATCAGTTGGGCCTTTGGGTTGTTTCCACCTATAATGAAATTAAGTTTTGAGAAAGTGTTACCACTTACCATAGAAACAACTCCACTTGAATTCAATAAATTCCATGTATTTAAATAAAATATCTTAAAACTATTTTTAAAATCAGTGTGGATGTTTTGGGATTATAGGTGACATTTTTTTCCAATTTTATACATTTTCAACATTTAAAATAGGAGATATTCTACATTTAAAGTCTATGTTGAAAATAAAAGACACATTCTCATATATACTGTAAGTTCTGCTATAAATGCTTGTTTTGAAAATACAAATGTTTTCACCATGTGATTGATTAGGGAACAATTTGAACATCATGCAAATTCAGCGTTAGCTTATGCACATTTTCTCTGCAAGAAACACGAATTGAAAATAGAAAACCTGCCCAGCTGATCTGAGCTACATAGAAATACACAAAACACACACGTGTGCATCAGACATCTACCAGCTACCTGCTCACCCGTGTTATGAGCCACACCTATTCACATCTGGTTTTCAAACTTTCCATCAGACCTCAGCTAACCCACCTTCTACTATGTTATAGAAACTCACAAGCTACAATCCTCCTGACGTCCATTTCTACAAGCAAAATCCAGGTCTTTTTAAATTATTGTAGCACTTATGTATTTCTTAAACATTTAACACGCGTCAATCTGTTCTACTGTTTTTATTAAATTCCTACGGTGTTTTTATTTTTTAAACATGCTGCTGATATTTTTGAGTGTTGTATCTCTACACCTATTTTCCCCATAAGGTCTATTGCTTTTACCGTGTGATTTTCCATAGTGTAATGATCTTTAGGGACCCATATGTTGAGGCATAGAGGGACTGACTAGGCACACAATATCCCTGAGAGGCGACACAAGAAACCAGTACCTCAAGGAGGCAATTGGAAGTCAGCAGTATGAGACAAAGACGCTTTTCATTGTGTTTTCTTTTGTAATGTGTTTCCAAAAAGAACTAGATTTTGGAAGGAAAGTAATACTAACCAAGCTCTGTGACAAAAGAACCCAGATTTGACACTTTCTATTTTTTATGGAAACCTAACTCTGATGAACCTCTGGAATAAAACTGGTGAGGGAATCGGAAGAAGTCGATCAATTTAAATGAAAACAGTAATTCACTGGGTTCTCAGTCAAGGGTCTTTCCAGTCAGATACGATATAAAGAGTCTGTCCAAATGTTTATGTACTTGGCACATGGAAAATGCTTAGACAAAGTTGGATACATGAATGGAAAATGAAATATATGGATAGATGGGTAGATGGATGATATTTAGAGAAGGAGGCTCCTCGTGGTCTGAGTCCAAATCTCGGGTGAACACCAGCACTTCAGACCCAAACGAGCCAAAGATATGGCTGAAAACTAGCCATGAGTCACCAGGAAGACCTCAGAGTTTTTTCTTTCAGTATGTACCAAGGCCTTCTAATTATCGTTGCTATCTACCGTGCTGTAAAATATTTTATCGGTTGCTTCACTTTGCAGCATTTTGTCTAAAGCTCTTAACTGTCATAAATGCACCCAACTGTCTGCCAATGTGGAATAATAAATAATTATTATGTGAGTGACTGATTTACTTTGAAAAAACATGAAAGGCCTCTAAACCTGGAGTTTCCTGCCCCACATAATGTGCATGAAAGAAATGAGCATCAGTAATCACTGTCAACAGTCTCTTGTAACTAAGAATTGAATCATTTATCTGTCCAGCATGTGTAAATTATCATCATTGTCTATTCCACAGGAAGGCCTAACGGCAATTTATGTTATAAAATTAATAAGATATGAGGGTTTAATAGAAAGCACTTCTTGTTGCTCTTCCTGGGAACACCAGGCTCTGGTGTCAGCACGAATCACCTGCCCTCAAAGGCAGGCACTCCAGCTGGCTGCTTCTAGCTGGCTTCCTATTTACATATTTTCCTCTTACCTCCGCTACCCAAGCTGAGAGCAAAGAGCTTGCTTATTATATTTACCAGATGACCTTTCCCTACTTGCTTCAAGGATACTTTCCTTTATGGCCAACACAGATAATACCAGGCAGCAAATGAGTTGTAAGCACTGAATAATTGTAAATGTTCTGACATCCTTGGAAAATATTATCAGACCTCTAAGTTGCTACATATCCATCATGCCTTCTCTGGGAGTTTTTTTCCCCTCCAAACTAGACTGCTTTTAAGGCTAACTGAAATGCTCAATAGCCCCTATAGTCTGCCAATTCTCTTATATATCCTTGACCTTGAGGATATGTAGACTCCTTTGGATACCCCCAAAGAAAGGACTTTGGGAAGGAGATGCTTGTATGTTTGAAAGTGCTTGAAGATGTGATGTGAATTATTATTTTTTCTCTTTTGGGGTGAGCCTTTATAGTGTCCATTCTATGCAAAGGAGAAAAGAATACTATTTATTGCCTAATGGAAGAGACATTTTACTTTCGGCCCTAGTTAGGTTCCTGTAATAAGCTCAGCCATGTCAGCTGGTATCCAAGGAGGTGGCTGTGTACTGAAGCTGTAGGACATAGGCAGGGGACTTGGCACTGGGGAGGCTGGCATGCTTCATGAATGAATGAAAAGCCACGCGTAAACCATTCTGTTCATTGTTCCAAGATGTCGTGAGTTCAAACGGAAAACATCTTCTAGGCTTAGGAAATTTAAAGATGTCTAAGATATGGTTTTTATTCTTGAGAAACTCACTGTAGTGGGTGACATGGATATGTATACAGGTAATTCTTCTGATAAGGCAATTTTTTGTAAGATTTTTTTCCATTGTGTTTAAATTTATACATATAACCAAATAAGGTTGAAAGATAATCTTTGTCACACTTTTTATTGGCCATAGAGTGGAAGCAACCTACTTTTCCATTATCATGAACTGGCAACTATATTATGGTATACCATACACTTGGAACACTATGCTGTACTTATAAAGAAGGAGGTCATCTGCACATACCAGGAACAAGTTTCCATCTCCAGTCTAAGGTAATCTTCTCAGGGAAGTGAGGCCTTCCCTGACCATTTAAAATTGCAACCCATCTCCCAACATTTCCTGTCATCTGATCCTACTTTATTTTTTCTGTAGCACTTAGTACCACCTATCATAGTACATACTATATTACCTAACATAACACATAGCATACATAAACAATTTGCTTTCACATTGTCTTGATTTGTCAATGACAACTTGTCAATCAAATTAGTCAATTTGTCAATTGAAACATCAAATAGAATAAATCAATGAGAGCGGTGATTTTTGTCTGTCCAATGCTGCATCCCTAGAGTTTGGACAGTGCTGGTATGTATTAGGCATTCAATAAATATTGTTTGGATGAATAAATGTATTGATGTAGAATAATCTTTAAGACGTATTTTCAAAATATAATCTTCCAAGATATAAAGGATCAAAAAGGCCAAGTGAGGAAGTATATATTATCTTCATTGTGTATGAAGTGTTATAGATGTACGTGCTTCATAGAAGACATCTAGAAGGAAATGCAAGAGCATGAGAATGTTGTCTCTTCTAGGGAGAAATGCCAGGGGACACGGGGTTACTAATGGGAGAGAGACTTGGGTTTCACTGCATGTCATTTCAGGAACTCTGAGTTTTTCCTTCATTATGTGCACATTTTATCTTTAAAATTAGATTTAGAACCCTGACTAAAGCTATCAGATGATAGCAGTATGACGAGCCTCCAAAGGAGACACAGGGTAGCAAAGGTCCAAGGAGAGCATGATTAATTCTTCTTTTGAGAGTCAAGGGGGTTGCCCAGAGTACCGGGGCTTTAGTGGATATTAGCAGGTATACAAAAAGAGAGAGAAAGGACACACCAGCCAGAAGGAGTTGTACAGGTGAGACACAGAGGCACAAAAGAGAAATGTGTGTTTGGGGGTTTCCACGTAGACTCAAGACAACATTCCCCAGAAACACTAATGGGACGAATGCCCCATTCTGTCTTCTCCAAAAAGCAGTTGCTCTGGAATCAAATATGGGGCAGACAGACAGTTGGATTGAAAAGAAATAAAGTAGAGGAAACAAGAGATCATCAAACTGAGACAGACCCTAGAGTCTTGGTGATTGGGTATAGAGGAAATGACATGGGGCTTTCATTGCATGACAATTGTCCAAGTCGCAAATCCTGAAAAGAATTACGTGTTGGTTGTTTCCTTGTAGTCACTCTGCACCCCTCCAGAAGTCTGGCCTGGCTGTGTACTGGAACAGATACATGGAACCATGGAATGAAACCTGGAATATTCTTTTAGAGTAGAGTTTCGAATCTAAATGCCTGCAGGGGACAGGAGGTGGCAGCTGGGATGGAAGTGAGCAGGGGTAAGAAAAATACCTGAAAATAATGATCACTTCTTCAAAAGTACATTCTTTCTTCTGTTTTCCCTGACAGAGACAGTACTTTTTGTCTATCTTTTACTTTTCACTTTTTTGGAGACATGGTAGTAGAGAAATGTTCCTTTGCTTTAAGAAAGCAGAGAGTACGTGTGCCACAATAACAATCCCTGGCTCTGGCTTTCACTGTGATATGCTCAGGGCACTGCCCAGTTTGCTAAAGGGTAGCCTCTGTTCGACTCTAGGCTGTGATCAGGCAGGACTTCTGACTCACTGTTGTCAGATCTTCTGAGTTTTTAAGAGAAAGTGAAAATTCAAAGTATTCATTTAAAAACTGCTACAGCAAACTGGTTCAACCTCTGTGGAAAGCAATATGGAGATACCTTAAAGTGATACAAGTGGATCTACCATTTGATCCAGCAATCCCATTACTGGGCATCTACCCAAAAGATCCAATGACACGCTACAAAAAAGACACCTGCACTCGAATGTTTATAGCAGCACAATTCATAATTGCAAGGCCGTGGAAACAGCCCAAATGCCCATCAATCCAAGAGTGGATTAATAAAACGTGGTATATGTATACCATGGAGTACTATTCAGCTCTATGAAACAAGGGTGATATAGCACATCTTTTATTTTCCTGGTTAGAGCTGGAACTCTACTAAGTGACCATACTACTAAGTGAAGTATCCCAAGAATGGAAAAACAAGCACCACATATACTCCCCAGCAAACTGGTATTAACTGAACAGCACCTAAATGGACACATAGGTACTACAGTAATAGGGTATTGGGCAGGGGGGAGGAGGAGGGGGGCGGGTGTATACATACATAATGAGTGAGATGTGCACCATCTGGGGGATGGTCACGCTGGATACTCAGACTCGTGGGGGTAAGGGGAAAAGGGCATTTTTTGAAACCTTAAAATTTGTACCCCCATAATATGCCAAAATAAAAAAAATGTGCTACAGTAAAAAAAATCGATGATCAAGTGAGATCTATCAGTGGTCCCCAACCTTTTAGGCACTAGAGATTGGTTTCATGGAAGACAATTTTTCCATGGATGAGGGTGGGGGAGATGGTTTCGGGATGATTCAAGGACATTACCTTTATTGTGTAGTCAAACGTCTCTGCTAGTGATAATCTGTATTTGCAGCTGCTCCCCAGTGCTAGCATCACCACCTCAGCTCCACATCAGATCATCAGGCATCAGATTCTCATAAGGAGTGCGCAGCCTAGATCCCTCACATGGACAGTTTATAGTAGGGTTCATGCTCCTATGAGGATCTAATGCTGCTGCTGATCTGACTGGAGCCGGAGCTCAGGTGGTGATGCAAGCAGCGGGGAGTGGCTATAAATACAGGTGAAGCTTTGCTCACTTGCCGGCCACTCACCTCCTGCTGTGTGGCCCAGTCCCTAACAGGCCACGGATGGGTGGCAGTTCTCAGCCTGGGGATTGGGAACCACAGAGATTTATCTCGGAATTGAAAAGCTGGTTTAACCCTAACAAATCAATAATGTAATTCATCACATTACACGTTCATATCAACAGATGCAGAAAAAGCATTTTACAAAGTTCAGCACTCGTTTATTATATAACAAAACCTCTCAGAAAACTAGGAATTGAAGGGAACATAACAAAGGGTATCTACAAAAAACCCTACAGCCAACACATCATATTGAATGTTTTCTCTGTAAGATCAGGAATTAGTCAAGGATGTCAACTCTCACCACTTCTTTTCAATTTTGTACTGGATGTCCTAGCAAATTCAGTAAGTCTAGAAAAACAAATAAAAGGCATTCAGAATAGAAAGAAAAATAAAACTATCCTTATTTGTAAACAATATGATTCTCTACATATCAGAATAGAAAATCACAGAGAATCTACAAGGAAACTCCTACAACTAAAATGTGAGTTCAACAAGATTGTAGAATAAAAGATCAATATTTAGAAATCAGTTATATTTTATGTACTAGCAATGAACAATTGTACATAAAATACTTGAAAATAGTACCATTTACAATAGCTCCCAAAATGATATCATAGATATAAATTAACAAAATATGTGCAAGGTCTATATGCTGAAAACTGCATAATGCTGATGAATTAGATCAAAGAAGACCTAACAACAACAACAACAACAACAAAAAACAGAAAGACACACTGTGTCCATTGAGTGAAAGAATCAATATAGTAAAAATATAGTTAAGATATCAATTATCCACAAATTGATTCATAGATTTAATGTAATCATAATCAAAAATCACAGCTAGATTCCTTGTACACACACATTAGTTGATTCTAAAACTTGTATGGAATGACTACAGAACTGGAATAGTCAAAAAATTTTGAAAAATAACTCACATTATCCAATTTTAAGCTGTTCTATAAATCTACAGTATTTAAGACAGCATGGCATTGGTGAAAAGATAAACATATAGGCCAGTTAAATAGTGTAAAAAACCAAGAAATAGGAGGACACAAATATCTTTAATTGTTTTTTGAATTTTGGATAACAATTCAATGGAGAAAGGGTAGTCTTTTCAACAAATGGTGCTGAAAACACCAGATATCCATATACAAAAAAAAAAAGAAAGAAAGAAAGAAAAAGAAAGAAAGAAAGAAAGAGTAAAAAAACCAAAAAGGAACCATGGCCCACACTTTATACTAGATAAAAACATTGACTTAAAATGAATCATAGACCCAAATATAAAACATAATACTATAAATGTTTTAGAAGGAAACACAGAACTAAACTTTCATGACATTGGATAAGGCAAAGACTTCTTAGATGTGACATCAAAAGTATAATACATAAAAGAAAAAAATGTTAAAAGGAAAATAATAATAGTTTTTGTGCTATGAAGAATGCAATTAAGAGAATAAAAAAAAACAAGTCATACACTGGGAGAAATTATTTATAAAGCAAATATGCAACAAAGGACATGTGTCCAGAATATGTAAAGAATTCTCAAAATACAACAAGAAGAAAATAACAACCCAATTTAAAAAATAGGCAAAAGATTTGAACAAATACTTCACTGAAAAAGATATGTGATGCCAAATAAATGCATGAAATCATGCTCAATGTCATTTGTCACTAAGGAAATGCAAATTAAAATCACAATGGGGTGCTACTGCACACCTATTAGAATGATTAAAATTAAAAAAAAAAAAAACTGAACATACCAAATGTCAGTGAGGATGCAGAGAAACAGGAATTCTTGTGCATTGCTGGTGGGGGTGCAAAATGGCGTAGTCACTCTGGAAAACAATATTGTAGCTCCTTAAAATGCTAAATACACACCATATCACCCAGCAATCCTACTTCTAGATATCTATACTAGAGAAATTAAAACTTAATTGTTCATACACAAACCTGTACTCAAATGTTTATAGCAGCATTGTTCCTCATTGTCTTAGTCCATTTTGTGCTGCTATGACAAATATCTGAGACTGGGTAATTTATAAGTGACAGAAATTTATTTTCTCACGGTTCTGGAGTCTGGGAAGTCCAAGATCAAGGCTCTGCCCTTGATCTAGTGCCTGGTAAAGCCTTATTCTCTGTTTCCAAGATGGTACCTCTTTGCCAATTCCCCACAGGATAGAAGGCAAAAAAGGCGGAACACTGCATGAAATCTCTTTAGAAGAGTCTGAATCCCATCTATGGGAGAGGAGCCCTCATGGCCTAATCACCTCTTAAAGGCCCCACCTCTTAATACTATCACATTGACAACACCTGAATTTTGGAGGGGACACATTCAAACCATGGGACTCATCAAAACCTAAAAATGGCCCAAAAGTCATTCAGTGGGTGAATGAATAAAAAAAACTATGGTACATACACACAATGGAATGCTATTAAGCAATATAAAGAAGCAAATTGTTGATTACACACAACATGATGAATCTCAAATGCATTATGTTAAGTAAAAGAGCTCGATCTCACAACTTATTTAACTATATAGCTTCATTTATATGATATCCTGGAAAGGGAAAACTATAAGAACAGGGAACATAGTGGCTGTGAGAGGTTAGAAGTTGGGGAGGGTACTTGAATACCAAAGAGGAGCACAAAGGAATTCTTTGGAATGTTGAACTTGTTCTGTATCTTGCCTGCGTTGATTGCGTTGATTACAAGAATCTATGCACAAGTCAAAACTCATAGAAATGTATCTCAAAAAAAAAAGTGAATTGTTCTGTATGTAAATTTAAAATAGTAACATATTAATTTTAAAAATTAAGTACAAAAAAAGCTGAATTAAGTTAAACAAACAAAACAAATAGATACTTTGGAGGCCAAATAAAATCCATCTGTGGCCAAATCTTACCCATGAGCCTTGAGTTTGAAGCTCCTGATTTGGACAAATAGCCTATTAAAAGGCTGCTCTTAAGATTTCATTTGACCCAGTTTCTTAAAATGAGGCCCAGAGAGGGCAAGGAAATTGCTAAAGCCACACAGCTAGTCTATGCAGTAAAGTCAGGTTGCCTCACTCCTGCTCCTCTATGGCAAATGCCCTGATGCAAGTGGAATATCAATTTGCTTCCTAATATAACCAAATGCGATCCTAAAATATAACCTAACTCTCAAACACTTATTTTTGAGAAAGGAAAGCAGTGGTAAGAAATTAACTTCATAATTAAGAAAAAAAGGGCAAAATCCTTTTAGTTCAACATTTACAGGAAGGATATTAAAAATTGTGACCTCAACAAATGACTGTAGTGAAAGTATGGGGATAACAGACATAGAATGATTCAACTGTTGAAATAATTCTGTCAAAAAAATTAGCCATGTTACGGAGAAGGCCGTGGGGCCTGGCGGGCCCCAGCAGCCACGCGTCTGTACGGGGCCACTATTGATTCTGGAACAATCTCGCACATGATAGATGAGAATGTGCTTAGGAGAGGATTCGGTCACAAGAGCCCTCAGATCAATCAGCTTGTCAACGGGCAGACAAAATTCAATTTTTATTCTTAGTAAACTCTTATTTGGTGGCAGACCATCGCTTCTGTGGAAATTGCTTCACAAAGGCCGAGGGGCAGGAGTGAGAACATGAAAAAAGATAATCTTTTCAAAGCATGTGCCAAGCGAAGATCTGGGGTTTATGGCTTGGAGGGAGAAAATGTGATCTGGGGACAGTGGCTACCACCGCCCACCTTCTGGGCCCAACAGGACTGGTTCAGACCAGCTCTCCACGTCCCACCCCAGCGTGGATTTTCCTCCCTGCCATTGGAACCAACCACCTTGGAAGGAAACTCATTTAGAACGGGACCCCAGGCTTTGTAGAGGAAACTCAATGACGCCATGACAAAGCTGAAAGGGACTTCTATTCAATTAGTTTAAACCATATGAAATTGCTACTGTAGTAGGGTTTAAAAAGAATGTCAAATATCAGCAATTTTATATGGTTGAAGCATATAACTATTTTCTTATCTTCCATTGCCATGATATTAGAAATTTTGAGGCTCTTTTTCTTCTTACAACCTCTTCAAAGTCACCTAAGATATAAACTTCAGGGCTGGGACAAGGGCCTAGGATTCTTGACTCTCAGACCAAGGTTCTTTCTGGCATTCTGTGCTGCCTCTTCCCAAAGAGAGAGATGTTCCTCCATTTGACTGGGAGCCCTGGAGTCAACACACCTATCTGGAGTATCCACACTGTGTCAGGCGCTGACAGACAGCAGTGAGCAATAGCCCTATGTTATTCTCATGGTCTGGAAGGCCATGCAGACCTTAAGAGAATGGAAGGATTAATCAAATAATTATGAGTGTACAAAGTGCTGCAAAGCAGATGTTCAGGAAGAGCACTGTACAAGCAGCAGATTTTAGGGGAACAAGTGGAACATGGAGGATAAGCCAAAGGGGCCCGGTAGGAAGTTGCCCCTAACTTTACCCCC
>VSMD01040006.1:0-28044 GCA_008750895.1 Mirza zaza
TTTGCATTGAATCTCCCAGGGGTCCTCTGAGCTTCTTGAACTTGTATATTGAGATTATTAGCAAGGCCTGGGAAATTTTCCTCTATTATATTTTCAAATAGCTTGTCCAACCCGTCAGTGTTGTCTTCTTCCTCTTCTGGTAACCCTATGACCCTCACATTAGGTTTCTTCACATAATCCCACAGCTCATGTAGGCTTTGCTCTTTTCTCTTGTTTCTCTGCTCTATTTCTGTGACTGATTTATTTAATTGGAGGGTGTTATCTTCAATCTCTGAGATTCTTTCTTCTGTTTGGTCTACCCTGTTCTTGAGACTTTCCACTGTATTTTGTAGTTCCCTGACTTGATTCTTCATTTCCAGGAGTTCGGTTAAACTTTTCTTCATTGTGTCTATTTCTTTAGTGAACTTTTTTTCTAGATCCTGGAGGTTTTTTGTGGTTTCTTTGTGCTGGTTATTGAGTTGTTCTTGCAGGTCAGTGAGTGTTCTTATGATCCACATACGAAATTCCTCTTCTGTCATTTTGGTTGCCTGATTTTGGTTGGTGTCCATTTCTAGGGGGCTGGGGCTCCTCTTTGGGGGCGTATTTTCTGGTTGGTTCTTCATATTTCCTGAGTTCCTTTGCTGATTTCTTCCCATGTCGATCAGTTGTTGTTTCTTTTCTTTAGGATTTTGTTTGGGTATTCACATGCCTTGTTTAGTTTCTGAGCCGGTAGGTGGTGTCTGTGGGTGAGATTCGACCACTCCCTGTATAATGAGTCAGTAGGTGTCGTGAAAAGGGTGTGCAGGATGCTCTCCCTGTCAGTAGGTGGCGCTTGCTTGGAGGAACAGGCTACGCTGTTGTTTTTGTGTCCTGTTATCAGCTCTTTTTCCTGAAGAGAGAACTCTAGTGCCTCAGGTGGTGGGTGGGGCCCTGGGACTTCCAGGAGTGTCCTTTTCTCCCCTTCAGTGAGGGCTGGTCTAGGGGAGAGTCTGGGCGGAGCTGAATTGGGTAAGCCCGCCCTCAGGCACAACCAATGTCGTCAGCAGGGGTCAAAGTTCTGTTCTCTGCTTCCAGGCAAAGCTGACAGGGAGGGGATGGAATGGCCCCGCTGAGTTAGAGAGTCTGCTTGTGGGGGTGGGGCTGTCTGAGACCTGTAGTCTGGAGCGGGCCTGGCCTCTTTCCACTGTCCCCATGTCCGCGGCTACTCCTGGGCCTCTGTCAGCAGGCCAGACCACACGCCACCAGGCCTCCCCTGGCTGTGATGCCAGCGGGGAGGTTCCCTGCGCAGGAATGCCACCTGGGCTGGGCACACGGCCTCCCTTTGGGGGGAGGGTTGCCCTCTAGGACGCCGATCTGCCCCTGAAGGCACACACACCTCAGCAGGCTGTTCACGTATATCCCTTCTGTGCCTCGGGCAATGCGAGGCCTCGGTGCACGGGATGTGGTCTGCAGGTCTGACCTCTGGGTCCCAGAGTTCAAACTTTGTCCCCACCAGGGAGAAGAGTGCCTGTCCCTATTCACCCACATGGAGCCCAAGCCAGGTCTATGTCTCTCAACCTCAGGCTCTGCCCCGTTCTCCTGGAATCACGGTGCCAGCAGCACCTGGTAGGGCTGGCGGGCAGAGAGCTCACAGTCTGAGTTCCCCTTAGTGAGCTGTAGGGCCCCAAAAGGGAAGGTCTCGTTCTCTGGAGGTGCCTCCAGCTGGTGGCTATATTGTCTCTCTGTCTCTCTGGTTAGCCGCGTGTAGGGTTAGGGGAGGGGAGGAGGAGGCAATATGGCGTCTGCCGCGCGGCTTGGGTCTGTGCACACAGAGGTGTCCCGAGGGAGTTGGGAGCCTGGTGCCGCATCCGCTACTGGCTTACCGCTCACTGGCGGCGGTCATTGTTGGGCTGGGGTCTGCAGGTCCCTCTGCTTGCTGGGAAGCCCACCAGCTGTCCGGGATGCAGAGGAGGGGAAACGGCAGATCCACCTACCCTTCCCGCTGGTCTCCGGGCTGCTCTGGGGGTCCCAGCCTCCAGTTCTCCTCCGCAACCTCCTCCCGTGGAGTCTCACGTGGTCTCAGGTACTCCTCCTGCCGACCCTCATCTGATGTAGGCTCATCTTCTTGGTTCTTTCTTCTAATTTCTGCTAGAATCTGTCTTTTCTTCAGAGACACTCTGTCTGGCGGTGTTTCTTATCCGCCATCTTATGGGCGGGGCCCATGCTGCAAGTTTTACCAATACACATTCAATCACATTGATGTATCTAACATAAGTATAAAGAAGATAATGATTTTTATTTTTTTATCATGAATTAAATTTGGCAATAAAGGGCCCATTGAATTCAGAACATTGTGTGAAGGAATTTGAGACATTCAATTGACACATTTTATTTAAAAATGTTCTCTATATAGAGTCTTCCCTTCGTATCTGCAAGTCCTATTTCTACAGATTGAAAATATTGAAAACAAACGATAAAAACAATGCAACAATAAAATAAATGAAAATAAGTTCAGTACAATGACGATTTACATAGTATATACATTGTATTAGGTATTATAAGTAATCTAGAGATGAATTAAAGTATATGGGAGGACATGCAAAGGTTATATGTAAATACTATGCCATTTTATATTAATATAAGAGTCTTGAGCATCTATGGATTGTGGTATCTTCAGGGGTCCTGGAACCAATTCCCCTCAGATACTGAAAAATTACTGTTTTTACTTTTTAGTAGCATTAAAGACAAATTATGCTTTACTTACTTTATATTTTTCCAGCTCTTCCTCTTCAAAAATAGGTCTCTGAATTTTCAAACTAAATTAGACACCAGTTAATATAGGGTTAAAATCATTTTTTTAAAAAAGTTAAGCTTGGCACAAAAGTGCCTAGAAGCAGTGGGGTTTTTTTAAATAAATTTTTAATTTTAGATTAATTTTAAATTTACGGAAGTATTGTAAAGATTATACAGAGAGTTCCCATATACCTTGTATTCATTTTCTTCTATTGTTAACATCTTACAATTAGTGAATCAATTTGTCACAAGTAATGAACCAATATTTATACAGTATTATTAATTAAAGTTTATAACTTTATTCAGACCTCTTCATTTTCCCCGAATGCCCTTTTCCCGTTCTAGAATGTAGGATACCACATTACATTTAGTACTCAGGTGTCCTCTTGACTGTGACATTTCTTTTCTTTATTTTGATGACCTTGACGGTTTTGAGAAGTACTGGTCAGGTATTTGTAGAATGTTCCTCAACTAGAGTTTTTCTAGCGTTTTTTTTTTTTTTTTTTTTTTTCTACGATTAAAGTGGGGTTGTATGTTTTTGAGAGGAAGACCATAGAGGTAAAATGCCTTTTCATTACATCATTTCAAGGGTACATACTATCATTATGACTTATTACTGTTGAGGTTGACCTTGATCACTTGGCTCAGATAGCATTTGTCAGTTTTTCCATTGTAAATGTACTTTGTTTTTCTTTCTTTCTATGTTGTACTCTTTGTAAGTCTTTGGAAGACAGTCACTATGTGCAAAATTATTTGGAAGTCTTCTGCACAAGAGATTTAACTTTTCTCCCCTATTTATTTATTTAATCACTTATTTATATGAATATAGACTCATAAATGCTTATTTAATCCAATAGTACTATAATATTTATTTTATTGCTTAAATTTTTCCAGATTTGGCCATTGGAAGTTCTTCAGTTGGCTCCTGACATTCGTAGATTTTTTTTTTTTTTTTTGTCTGCACTCCCTTACTTTCTTGCACTAGAAGATGTTCCAGGCTCATCTTGTATATTCCCTGTCCCAGTCCTAGAATCAACCATTTCTCCTAGGAGTGTTTAGGGGAATTTTTGACCTTCTTGGTCCTGAACAAGTTCTGGAGGTGGTTAAGAAAAAGGGTCAGATAAACTCTCTCAGTTGCATTTTCTTATTGGTGCCCTAAATTTTCCATCTTCCTGATAATGCACATAAACCTTATTCTCTTGCCATACATATATGTCCCTTACTCTAATAATATCTAGGAAGAAAAGAACAAAAAGCCTCAGTTTTCTGTAGCCACACATATTGTCGTGCATAGATTTAGAAATATATTATGTAACTGTCAAACATACATGTCCTATCTGCAACCTGCCCTGCTACCCTATATTCCAACACCCTAATCATCAGTTCCTGAGTCACTGTGGCCTCATTTTATTTTCCTCAGAGAGGGTTCTGGGGTCAAATAAATTTGGGAAAGATGAGGTTAAATAAAGATGAACAAATGTGTTTATTGCAGGTCCTTTCAGAGCCTATAATTTGTTAATTCCCTCTATGAATGCACAAGAGAAGATATTATATAGAAAGTTTACCAGTGTGTTTTGATTAAAGGGGCCTTTTGGTTCTGGAAACTAGTATTCCATAAAATATATATTTTTTGATTTTATAGCAGTAGGAGGCATGAATTTGTAGTCAGTCCCTCACTGGACCATTAACTAGCTTCATGATCACAAGCAAATCACTTAATATGTAGAAGTCTCTGACTTTTTATCCATAAAATGGACATAAGGGTCTCAGGGTTTTTGTGAAGAGTAAAATGAGCAAAACCAAAGTCCATAAGAATGCTTTCAAAATGCTGAATATAGTGCAAATTTAATAAGTACGGTAAAAGTGGATACCATGATTTTGTTTTGCTAACCATTGTATCTCCAGTATCTAGCATATTTTTCTGCCATTAGTCTTCAATATTCAATAAACATTTATTGAGAAATTATATTACTATTACTTACATCATCTCTATTTCTCTCCAAGTATTGTACAGCAGCTTGTGACATTTTAGAAGTTGTTTTTTTGAGATTAGAAGTGCATGTAACAAAATGCAGGCAGAAACATACAGTTGAATTGGCTATATATATATGCAAAAAAAAAAGGCCTAAAACTTTTGATAACATCTCTTGTTTTGCTGAGCATGCGCTCCCAGCCAATGACTGGCTGTGTTCTGATTAGTTTTCATTGCTTCAAGCTGACCAGATTTTCCTTTGAAATATGGACACTGGAGCTTTCACCTTGACACTGTGGTGATGTAAAATTCCTGCTGCAGAGTCACTGAGTGGATGCTAGAAGAGGAGCACCTGTGAGCACGGACTGTCAGAAGGCCTTTAGAACCTTAGAGTGTTGAGGCTACTACAGTGGCTGAGTTGAGAAACAGTTGGATGTGCTTTGTGACTCCTGCTTGTGCAACCACAGGAGACCCACTAAAGGATTTTTTACTTTCTTTGGTTGTATAATTTTTGTTGATTAATAGAAGTTATGGTTAGAATCCCTTTTATAAAACTGAAGACAGGGTGCAGCTTTGATGGGGTGGCAGGGCACGCCATGGTAAGTAATATATTTTAGTGAGAATTAATAGTGTGCAGATTATATAGGGACCTCACATATTCCATTTTGCCTAATTCTCCAATAAACAATGTATTCTGTACATATTCCCAGAGGTAAACTTTTTAGGTTCCAGATTCTCTTTTTAGAGAATCAACTGGAGTATGTTTCATATTAGGTTATTAAGTATAAAATGTCCGATTTTCTTAAGTACTAAGTTTGAGAGTTGATATCACTGACATTTCACTTTGACATTTTTTTGGCACATATATGTCGTTTTTTATTTTTTAAACTTTAATAATTATCTTTTTTTGCTTCTCATAAATAGAAATACATAAGAAGGAATTTACATCCAAAACAGAGAAATAAGAGTCAAAGATAGGTCATTGATACCCAATATCAAAGGAAGAACATGACTTTTTGTTTTTTTGGTTGCATTTTATAACTTTGTCTCTCCCTAGCAAGGGTTAGAGGTATGCCCCTCCTCTCCACAATGTTCACCGCATCCCTCAGATGTGGGCCAACCCCCCCCGCCCCCCGAACGCCCGAATCCCTGGGGAACACTATCACCCTGTGAGCACCATAGTGTTAATCAGTCAGTACCAATTGGATGGCGAGTACATATGGAGCCCATTCTTCCGATCTTGTGTCACCTCACTTCGGATAATGGGCTCAAGCTCAATCCAGGCTAATATAAGCAGTGCTAGCTCATTGTTGTTTCTTAAAATTGAGTAATATTCCATCATAAATATATACCAAATTTTAATAATCCACTCATGAATTGATGGGCACTTGGGTTGTTTCCACATCCTTGCAATAGTGAATTGTGCAGCCATAAACATTCGGGTGCAGATGTCTTTATTATAGAATGTCTTATGCTCTTTTGGGTAGATGCCTAATAATGCTATTGCTGGATCGAATGGTATTTTTATTTTTAGTTCTTTGAGGTATCTCCAAATTCTTTTCCACAAAGATTGTACTAATTTACAGTCCCATCAGCAGTGTAAGAGTGTTCCTGTCTCTCCATATCCTCACCAGCATTTGTTGTTTTGGGATTTTTTGATAAGAGGCCAATCTCACAGGGTTAGGTGATATCTCATTGTGGTTTTGATTTGCATTTCTCTAATGATTAGAGATGTTAAACGTTTTTTATATGTTTGCTGGCCATTATTCTGTCTTCTTTGGAAAAGTTTCTGTTCATTGCACTTTCCCATTTCTTGTTTTATCTTTATTGTTGAAGGCAAATCCTCAGTCTTTCAAACACACATTTTGGCTTATGATTATTTTCAAATTTTTTAGAGCCATTTTTATGAAACTATGAATAAGTTAAAAAAATCATGTTATTTTTGGATATGAGTTGTGGAACCAATGCAGTGCAGACAGGTCAAAATATCAATGAAGTACTTGGGGAAAATGTGGCTAATGAATGCACAGTATGTCGATGGTTTGAGAAGTTTCATTCTGGTGATATTCATCTTAAAAAATGAGCCATGTGGGCGACATAACACCAAAGTGGATAATGATAAGCTGAAAGCTGTAGTGGAAGTGAATCCACCTCAACCTATACGTGAATTAGCAGCAAGGTTTGACATTACTATTCCAACAATATTGGACCATTTGAAACAAATCCACAGGTAAATAAGCTGTATAGATGGGTTCCACGTGAGTTAAATGAGGGTCAGCAGAGAAATCGTCTCAAAGCTTGCCTTTCTTTGCTGTCACGACATAAAGGTGAACCATTTCTACACTGTATTGTGAAGTGTGACGAAAAATGGGTTATTTTTGATAATCACAAGCATTTTGGCACAATGGTTGGATAAATATGAAGTGCCAAAATACAATCCAAAACCTAATATTCATCAACAAAAGCTAATGGTGTCTGTTTGGTGGTCCAGCGCTAGTATTATCCACTACAGCTTCATGAAACCTGGTCAATTGATTATAGCAGATGTCTACTGCAACTACGTGGGCGAAATGATAAGGATGCTTGCCATTAAGCAGCTGAGATTGGTCAAGAGACAGGCCAGTCCTCCTGCAAGACAATGCTTGACCACATGTTGAACAAACAACACTGCTGAAACTATGAATAAGTTAAACACTGTGACCAGTGTCTAAAAACTATAGAAGCTGGACTTGAAAACACTCTATCATCCACCATATTCATCAGACCTTTCACCAACTGACTACCACTTCTTCCAGGCTGTGAACCACTTGCTGCAAGGAAAAAATATTCAATTGTCAACAAGCTGTGAAAAATGCCTTTTGTGATTTAATCACCACTTGCTCTCTAGGCTTCTTTACTGCTGGCATAAACAAGCTACCATTAAGATAGCAAAACTGTGTCAATAGTTTAGACATATAATTAATTGCATTGCTTCTTGTTTGAGATATAATAAACTACACTTTTGATTTGAAATTGGACATTTCATATTTAATATTTGAACTTGAGAACTTGTCACCCTCCATAAAATGCTAGGTTAATATTTGAAGTCTAGAAAAAACTCATTCAGCTTTGGAAATTGCAAAATTATTTCAATCAGATTGTAGGCTTTGGGATTATTTAGTGAGACATCAGGCAAGATCAGTTTAGGGGTCTTTCCATTTTTAATATTTAAATCATAATAATACATATACTAGGATATCTTTGTACATCATGTAATCCGTGGATGCTAGGAAACAGAAATATTTTAGTTTTAAAAATATTATTTGGGATAATGATGTCCTAACATTTCCACAAGTGTTGGTCAGAGTTAGAAATTATCCAATGACAGTTTGTTTTGTAGTATTGCTCTTATTCACATTATGAAATAATTAGCAATTCTCTCTCCCTTATCTTTTCTCTTGCTCATAAAATGAAGTACAGAATTTAAGACTTGTATAAAATATGTGTTCTTTGGGGAAGGGAGGGCTTATTATTGGATTATACAGTGCAATGACTGCATTGCCTGATGGGTTCATTATTCTTTTTCCCCCCTGAAACTACTGCTTTCTTTCAAAAGCTAGATTGTCCAGAGTATCAACTGATATTTTCATTCAATTATTCTCTGCAGGTTTTGACCAAATGTATTCTTTATTTGATTGAAATGAATATATAATGGTACAAGACACTCTTTCATGTATGTTCTTGAAAATTTTGCAACTTTCCTAGGTAAAATATAACCATCTTCCTTTAAATGAGCAGCTATAAGAAGGAATTTTAGGCAAACATTTCAATCTAATCCAAGAACTACATTTAGGAGTCTTTCCTTGTACTTTGCAAATCTATTGAGTTTACTAAATCTGTAGCAGCACAGCTAAATTCCAGCAACTGCAAAAATAATTATTGAATTTAAGTTGAAATGTTGTAAACATATGAAGTTATTATTCATTCTGTACCACGTTACAAATGTGGGAGGATATATTGAATGATAAATTAGGCATGAATTGCTTTAATCTGTAAACTGAACATGTTAGCAAATGGCTTGCGTTTGTAATTAGTATTTATGGCCACAGGAGAGTGCCTCTTTTAAAACAGTGACAGAAAATTGATCCATTTAGGTTGTCATAGCAACCAAAAAGTTCCATTGCTTCTGTTGGGTTTGACATATTATGCTATATACTAATGTTTAGAAATATACTTATGAACTGTAAGGATAAACTACTCAATAATGTAAAAGAGGTTGGGATGCTGAAATGCTAAACTGACAAAGTCCAAATGAATGCTTGAATACTCAATAACAATTAAATGTTCTATGGTTGTCATGACATTTCTTTTACAAAGTAAATGATGTCTGGAAAAATCTTAAAACTAGACAAAATTTCAAATCCCTTTATGACAGTATGTGGCTGTCACATTAATAATAATAGACAATAATTGATTTATGAGATGACACCATGGAAACAAAGTCTCTCTTCATTGGTACCCCTTGGTGACTTTTATATTGGGGCTTCCCGTTGCCTGTGAAAAGTTTGCAGCATGACTTATAAGAAAGTCTACTCGTATCTAATCCATTAGATTTCATTTAATACAGGGTGGAAGTGTTTTTGAGATTTTCAGAAACATCTGACAAAGTGAAAGCTAGCAATGTCTTTGGTAAAACAACAACAACAACAAAAAAAAAACAAAACTCTGCTAAACTAGTAAGCACGTTCAGTAGCTGAAAATGGACAGATTTATTTATGTCACTTAACCTTTCAAAGAAAATCTGTAATACTTCTCTTAAGTTTGTGTACAAACTGTTAGGTTGTTTAAAGTTATGGTGTATAATATAGGAGTTCGGAAAAGGGGAGGGGAAATACAATACCCCTTGACTTGCTTTGAACTCCTAAGAAAGATGATTTTTTAAATTTGATTTTAATGTTGAGGTCTTTATAAAAGTGGAATAAATATGCAATTGGATATTCTAGATTGGCTTTAGTGTATTTGGTAGGCTGAGGAGTAATATGTTATCATTTCTTAGAGGTGATCATCTATCAGTTTTCCTATTGTAGATTATTTAAAATATTGGAAATATAGTGAACCTCCTTCCTCGCTTTTATAGTCAGTTTATCAGAAAGTGAAATTCTTTAAATTTGGACCTTTAGAAAGGTTCCTAGATTATTCAGCCACTTATTTGAAACAAAAGGCTAGACAAGATGATCATTTTGAGGTCCTTACCAACAGAATAGGACTATAATTATAAGGAATTTTAGAAACATTAACAACTGCAGATATTGAATGTAAAATACTGAAACTACCAAATATAAATGCCATGAATGTAACATAAGCATATATATCAAAGTTAATCTAGTTTTTGTATGTGAGCTTTTAAAAATATGCATATAATATGGCCTTTTCCAAACACGTATCTAATTTAAGCTTTAATGAGGATAAAAATACATAGTATTCATTTCCTTCAGAAGATCAGATGAATACATAATGAGTGAGACATGTACCGTCTGAGGGATGGTCACGCTTGAGGCTCAGATTTATGGGGGGAGGGGGGCAATGGCATTATTTGAAACCTTAAAATTTGTACCCCCATAATATGCTGAAATTAAAATAAATAAATAAATAGAAAAAAAGGAAGATCAGAGATCCTTAGGATCTCTGGTCATACTTTTTATTTATACCTTTTTTCTATAAGCCAGTGGAAGGAATATAAAATCCTTACTTTAGGAATATAAAATCCTGAGTCAGTGATTTTGTTCCCAATTAACAGTTAAGAAAATGGAGTCTACCATTCAATGTAAGAATGATTTACCTCAGTTTATATATGGAAATAAGTTAATTTTAATTCTAAATCTTCTTTTAGATGGTGGATAAATCATACCATAGAACATGATTCTTTATTTTTCTGCACTAGACACTAATATTTTATTTTTTTTATTTTCTCCATTGAGGAAAACATGTCTCCAACATTTTGCTATGACAGATGTTTCAGTTATTAATTTTCTATTTTTTTCTGTCCTCTTCTATAATAGATTTCTATTAGCAGAATTGCTTAGTTGAAGGATACAAACATTATACATTTTGATAGGTAATGCTCGATTCTGAATTTAATTAAAATGATACCTGTTCTTGGCCAAGATTTTATACCATGATCTGGAAAATATACAAGATATAAGATACATTCTGTTTTCTAGGAGTTTATAATATAGTTGACAAAGACATCAACTACAAGCATGAATCAACCAGAAAATAAACTCAAAGTACTAAATTAAGAAAATGTGATATTGTATTATATATGAACCACAGGCATAAGAACTGAAGTTATTTCTGGTAAGAGGAAAAGCCTGAAATCATTTTGTAGAGAATAATAAATCAGGAAATAAGAATATTTGAATCCAGAACTTAATTGAATTTGGGAAATTTGAATTGTCAGCAAAGTGTCACTTTAGGTTTTGACAACCCATGTGAACAAAGGCAGATAGGTATAAATAATTATGGCATATGATAGGAATATTGAAGAACTCTGTCCCACTTACTGAAGTGCTAGTACTGGGGAATAGTAAGAACAACACCTATATATTACATACTCACCTGATTTGCTTTTCTGCCTCCATTCTTGACTAATCTTGAGAATTTGTTACTCTTCCACACTGTTACATACCACTACCCCTCTTGCTCTTAGAATAAAATTCAAATATTTCAATGTGACTTTCAAAGACCTGTACCAGTAGTTCTCAACCAGAGGTGACTTTGCTACCACAAGACATTTGGCAATGTTTGGAGACGTTTTTGGTTATCACATTGGGTGGTTGTGGTGATACTGGCATCTAGCAAGTAGCAGACAGGAAAGCTGCTAAACATCTTATAATACACAGGGCAGTTCCCCTAGAACAAAGAACTCTCCAGCCTAAGATGTCAATAGTGCTGAGGCTGAGAAATGATAAATGCTACCCTGTATGATCTAACCCTTGCCCACCTGTTAATCTCATCTTAAGCTATTTTCTCCCTTACTCACTATCAATGCAATCACTTTGATGCTCTTGAACATTCTATTTTCTTTCATAAATGCTGTCTCTCTGCCTGGAACACACTACATTCCCCTTCTCCCCATGCCTCTGCCCCACCATTCTTTCGACTATGGGAACCGAACCATGTTTTATTGATCTGTGTATCCCCATGGTTCAGCATGTTGTTTGATACACAATAAATGCTTGTTAAAGAAATATATAGATTGGTGGAGGGTTTGGACTAACTACACAAAGGTGGTTAAAGGTTTGGATGATTATGTATAATGGCTGTGGTAATGAAGAGGAAGAATTAAATTTGAGAGAGACTGCAAAAGGAGAATTCCCAAGGCTTGGTCACTGATTTGATGTGGTTTGTGATAGAAGAAAAAGTCCAAGATAATTTCTACATACCAGGTAGACTGAGGGGATGGGAACTGAAATTTGGAAGATGTGAAGGAAACTTTATTTTGAGGTGTCAGATAATAACAATCTATTTTTAATTGACCTGGTGATACTTATAAGCAGCTAGAGATCGATTCCAGGTTGGGTGTGAACTTGCTATCTCTGTGACTGCAGGCAAGTCATTGAATCTCAGTCTCTTTATCTGTAAAATGGAGACAGAATGAGTACCTGATTGAGTGGGTGTAAGGATTAAATGAGCTAGTATATGTAAAGCACTTACCTAGTGTTCAACATATAGTTAATACTTAATAAATGACAACTATTATTATTATTATTTTCATAGCTATGGACATCCTTTCCTTCCTTTGTCTCTGCCATTTGAAATTATACCTTTCAGTACATCTATCATTTTTCCATGAAGCCTTTTAAAATGATTCAAACAATGATCACCTCCCTCCTCTGAACTCCTATAGCATTTTAGTTAACTATCTTTTTCTTTCACTTTCACCCAGTCCTACAATTGCATGTGTATTTAACATTATGATTCCTATTATATTGTAAGTTCTTTGTGGGTAGCATTATGATGTACTCACCTTTCCCTGACATATAGTAAGTGCTAAGTAAATATTAGGTTATGATAATTAGTTGTCATCATCATTGGGAGATCAACAAAGGTATTATAATTGACTCTTAGAATTAATGTGCTCTCCCATCTATATTGAGCATTAATGTTCCTAATATTTTCAAAGAACATCAATTATGATTTATGAAATAGAACAAAGCATTATTTTAAATTGAGTAAGTGCTAAGTAACTTGAATAATTTAAAATGTATTTAAGTGATGCTAGACAAACTTCATTATTATAGGAAAGCCTTCCTGATGAAAGAGTATTTCTTTTGAAAAATTAGATATTTTCAAGCTGCTAACTAATAGTGAAAGATCTTTTGTTTATAAGCTATGAAAGAATATTTTTGCTTTTAATGACAAATCTTTGAATAAACAGAGGTATTAAAACATCTCATAAAAGATTATAGGGGTTTTTAAAAAATGAAATAAGCAACATCCATGAATTTATAAGAATGCACATCCCTTCTGGCTTCTTTTGAGATATAAGATATAAAACATATAGGTAAGGTGTTGAGAACAAAGTTCAGAAAATATAGCCCAGGGATGTCTGAAGAGTTTTGGAGTTACATTATATAACTTAAGAACTTCAGTATGAGGCATTCTTTCATGTTTTTGCACAGAATTTACTTTGATTCAGTGATTAAATATAGTGCTCTGTGCTTAGGGAAGTGTTTTGTATTTGTACTTAATTTATTTTATTTGGACATGATCCCTAGTTGAGCCAACCTTATTTTACTATCAATATGAGTGCAACTGCCATTGAATTCAGTTGGGACTCTAAGTGCACATATTAGGGATACATTTTGCCTTTGGCCTAGATGTGTAAGCAGGGAAGTATAATAAAATAATCTTAACTGAAGGGTTACATGAGCATACTCTCTGATTTATAATGATGATCTCTAACATATAAATTCAAAGTACTAGGTGAAGTCCAATTTGGAATAATTTCTAGGATTAATATATTATAGTATATTCTTCTAAGAAATTTCACTCTAATCTTATAAACACAAAAATCTTTCAAGTATTCAGTAGCTTTAGGTAAGATGTAAATAATCAAGTTATTTTAGACATTTGGGATAATTTCTTTGATGTGATTAGCTATTAGGCATGTATACATTTTTCAAATGAAATTGACGGTTGCCTCAAAGAAGAGAAAGGATGGAGTTACCTGACTGTTGCATAAATAGGCAAAGATGGCATGAGAAAATATCAATATTTATTGTATCATTCATGAGCATGCATTAACAAATAGTGACATGTAGATGGCTAAAAGGTAACCAACAGAGATAATTAAACTAGTGAGGCAGTATTATTCTATAAATATCTATCAATATTTGATTGATAACTTAAGAATAGGTAAGAGGCAAGGGCTAAAAAATCAATGTAATTTCATAAACATATAAAATATTATAAACCTCCTAGCTAGACAACATAGTGAGACCCCATCTCTATGGGGTCTCAAAAAATAATAAAAGTTAGCTGGGCATAGTGGCACATGCCTGTACTCCTAGCTATTCAGGTGGCTGAGGTGGGAGGATTGCTTGAGCCCAGGAGTTCGAAGTTACAGTGAACTGTGATTGTACCACTGCACTTCAGCCTGGTCGCTGGAGTGTGACCTTATCTCTAAATAAATAAATAGATAAATAAATAAAAAATATTATAGACCAGAAAACATCCTATTATTGAAATTTTTATTTAAACACTCAAGTGATATTTAAACATACTTAAATTCATCTTCATGGGATATAATAGGAAAAGTATCTCTTATTGTAATTACCTTTATTCTCTGCCTCCTCCATCTTTTAAGGCCCGGGTTCTAATTCACTTCCTCTATGAACAATTTCTTCAACTTTCCCCCCCAAAGTATTCCCTCTTCTCTGAACTTTTCTTGCATTCTTTGTTGTACATCACTCAAATGTATTCTTTCCTTCAGTTTATTACAAAAAATTTATTGAGCCCTTGTATATCTAAGGTATTGGGCATACAGTAATGAACAAAACAGACAGAAAAAATATCCCTGCACATGGAACTTACAATCTGTAATAGTAGGTGGAGGCAGACATAGACAAGATAAACTAATAAAATGTATATAGTATATCATATAGTAATAAGTGCTAAAAAGAAAAATAAAGGTGGTAAGGGAAATTTGAAATTTGAGGAAGAGGGTGGGTTGAAATTTTGGATAAGGTGGCCAGGCAACCACTTACTGAGATTGCTTTTGAGGAAAGGTCTGAAGGAACTGAGGGTAGCAGTCATGTGGATATCTAGATAAGAAAACTGGGCAAAGGGAATAGTAAGCACAGAAGTCTTGAAGCAGGAGCCTTGCTGTCAAGGAAAAGCAAGAAAGACAATGTGACTAGGACAGACCAAATAAGGAAACCAGTAATTGGAGGTTAGATGAAAAAGGTGAGAAGAGATCAGAACATATAGAGTCTTGCTTTTACTTTTAATGAAAATGAGAAACCACTGGGAGGGTTTTAGAAAGAGAAATGATATGATGTTATTTAAATTTTAACAGAATTATTCTGAGGAAAGATGTCATCTACTAGGATACTTAAACTGAGGATTAATTATAGAGTCACAGGATGATTTGGTTGGCAACAATCTTCAAGCAATGAGAAAGAGTGACCTATAAATCAGTAGATGACTCTAAAAAGAAAAGGTCATGGGTGATATATTTTGATTATCATGGAGTTCAAAGCTGAGTATATTATGAAGGAGAGAGTGAAAATGATTGGGAAGCAACAATGAGGATCAAGGAAGGCACCTATTCTCCCTCTAGACCAGCACCATGAAGGATGTGGAAGAGTAAAGAGCCAACACAAGGCTCATATATTGTTCCCATGTTACAATGCCTTTGACTATGAACCATGTGGTCTTATTTACTCAACTAGAATGTAAAGTCCTTTAAGTAGGATTGAATGAGGGTGTGCAAAGGCACAGTTGTCTAGGTAATGCATATACTTACCTCACTGTGTGTGTAAGCTACTAGGGGCAAGGGCAAATTCAATGTACATGAAGTTCTTTACATAGGAAAACAAATTTCACAAATAGTCACCTTGTAAATGATGAATCATAACATCCCTGGTTTATTCTTCAGAGAAGGAAGGTTTTGTTTTTTTTTAAGTAACAGTAGTATAGATTTCAAAAATTGAGAAAATATAATTCCACTACAATTGAATGAAATCATACAAGCATATAGAGAACACTGACAAAGCCATTTTTTTCATCTAATGCACTAAATGAAATAATGAAAATACTAAAAAATAGTATAATCAATACTCACTATTGTAACAACCTATGAAGACAGGATAAGTCATGGTTGGTGAAAAAGAATGCCTTTACTATGAGTTATTTAAGTAATTGAAAATAAGTGTAAAAATGGTTTCTCTTACTGAGAACAATGTGAATCTGAAGCAAGTTTAAGCAATAAAGCACGTGTTATATGTAAGATTTATTATTTCTTCTATAATAAGAAAATAATTTATCCAAAGAACACATTGAATTTTTATGGCTAGGGAAAATAATAGAATTATAGGAAGAAAAGATACTCATAAGACTTTCATTACTAAAAATAACAATAAAATATGATATTGACAGTATTGTAAATTTAATTAAGAAGACTGTAAGAGGTGTTGCTAATGAAACTGTCATGGTTTCAATTTAGATTGACATGACTTAAAACACAGTCATAACTGGATGTTAGTTCAGAAACACTAAGATATATCCAGAATATGTGGGAGAATGACAAATCCCTATAGAAAGCTTTGAACTGAGAGCTGGGAAAAATATGTTCCAGATTTTCATGTTCTAATATCAGGAGGAGATCTATATACCTATTTTCAAAGTTCTACTGAGAGTAGTATGTATTATCTTCTGGTCCACAGTCTAAAGAATAGTTTAATGGCAGCACAATTCACTATTGCAAGGATGTGGAAACAACCCAAGTGCCCATCAATTCATGAGTGGATTAGTAAAATTTGGTATATGTTTACAAGAGAGTAGTATGTATTATCTTCTGGTCCACGATCTAAAGAATAGTTTTATGGCAGCACAATTCACTACTGCAAGGATGTGGAAACAACCCAAGTGGCCATCAATTCATGAGTGGATTATTAAAATTTGGTATATGTTTACAATGGAATATTACTCAATTCTAAGAAACGACAGTGAGCTAGCACTGCTTATATTATCCCGGATTGAGCTTAAGCCCATTATCCAAAGTGAGGTGATACAACATCAGAATAATGGGCTCCACATATACTCGCCATCAAATTGTTACTGACTGATTAACACTATGGTGCTCAAAGGGTGGTGGTGTTCACCAGGGATTCAGGGTTTGGGGGGGGTAGTACCACATCTGAGGGACGTGATGAACATTGTGGAAGGGAAGAGCATACCTCTAACCCTTCTAGGGAGAGGCAAAGATATAAAATGAAACCAAAATGTTAAAAGAAATATTTATCTGGTGTGGGGCAGGTGGGAGGGGGGAGGAGGGGATAGGCACACACATACATAATAAGTGTGATGCGCACTGTCTGGGAGATGGACACACTTGAAGCTGACTTGAAGGGTGAGGGGAGGCAAGGGCAATGTATGTAACCTTAACGTGTGTACCCACATAATATGCTGAAATAAAAAAATAAAAAAAGAATAGTTTTAGATCTAAATTAAAAGTATATATTATAAATTAATTACTCCATTTTGTGTTAATTCAAAGAAGTTTAAAGACTTAGAGGGAAAATGCATGTGAATCAACTAATGAAAAATGGCTTTAGAATTAGTTTAGACTAGATTTATTTATTTTTGCTTTTCTGGCCACTTGAAGTAAAGCTACTTAAACACAGATACTTGAACTGACTGAGAAGTTTTCATTAATATAATAATGAAATAATCAAATAAAATATTTGCACATTCATTAAGAATATTGAGAACCTATATAACAAGGAATAAAGCTTGGAAGCTTGGATATCTAGTTAGGAAAGCAATTCAATGAACATGATTTGGATAGACCTGGATTTATATCCCCAGCTCTATCACTTTCTTTGTGACATTTTGCCAGTTGTATAGTCTTGTTGAGACTCCCTTTTCTTATTTATAGAAAGGGATAAGAGAGAAGATATAATGTGTGTAAAGTAACTATCCCTCAGTACTTAGCCCACAAAGGGTGGCATTTCTTATTATTATTCTGAAAAAATTTTAAATGTCAAGCAATTGTCTAATTAAATGCCAGACATAACGAGTATAGACAAAAGTTTTGAGAAGGGAGGAATTACTGTGGCTTGGAATACTGTGTGACTCCATAAGGGAATGGCATTGAATTTTTGTTAAATGATGAGTTGTATTCAATTGCCAATGGATGGGCAAGAATTACTAAATGGAGGTACACCATAACCAAACATACAGATATAGAAATGGCGACAAGTTTCAATAATTCAGTGAGGCAATTTTTTCTAGAGCTTTGAGACCCAAAGCTTTATTTATTTATTTATTTTGGTTTAATCATTCTCTTTAGTGTGTGTTTTCTATTTAATTAATTTATGCTTTTATATTTATCTTACCTTTTACCTTTTTTGTTCAACTGTAAATCAGACTAAATTTATTTTTATTTTACTTTTTTTATTTCAGGATATTATGGGGGTACAAACATTTTGGTTACAAGTAATGACTACCTCACCCAAGCTAGGGATAGAGGTGTGCCCTTCCCCCATACAGTGTACACTGCATCCTTTAGTTATGAGTTTACCCATCCCCACCCTCCAACCTGACTGGCACCCAATGAATATTACTACCATGTGAGCACCTTAGTGTTGATCAGTTAGAACCAATTCGATGGCGAGTACATGTGGTGCTGATTTTTCCATTCCCGTGATACCTCACTTCGAAGGATGGGCTTACGCTCTATCCAGGATAATTTAAGAGGTGCTAGATCACCATCATTTTTTGTAATTAAGTAGTATTCCATAGTATACATATACCACATTTTATTAATCCCCTCATGGATTGAAGGGCACTTGGGTTGTTTCCACATCCTTGCAATTGTGAATATTGCTGCTATAAATATTCGAGTGCAGATGTCTTTATTATAGAATGTCTTTGTTTCTTTGAGTAGATGCCTAGTAGCAAGATTGCTGGATCAAATGGTATTTCTATTTTTAGCTCTTTGAGGTATCTCCAAATTATTTTCCAGAGTTTATACTAAGTTGCAGTCCCATCAGCAGTGTAAGTGTTCCTATCTCTCCACATCTATGCCAGTATTTCTTGTTTTGGGACTTTTTGATAAAGGCCATTCTCACTGGAGTTATGTGATACCTATGTGGTTTTGATTTGCATTTCCCTAATGAGAAGACATGTTGAGAATTGTTTTATATATTTGCTGTCCGTTAGTCTATCTTCTTTTGAAAAGTTTCTGTTCATGTTCTTTGCCCATTCATTGATGGGATTGTTTAATTTTTTCTTGTTGATTTTCTTAAGTTCTGTATAGATTCTTGTTATCAGCCCTTTATCAGATGTGTAGAAAGCAAATATTTTCTCCCTTTCTGTATGTTGTCTATTCACTCTAATGATAGTTTCCTTGGCTATGCTGAGACTGTTTAATTTGAACAGGTCCCATGCACTTGTTTTTGTTGCTTCTGTGATTGCTTTGGGGGACTTTTTCATAAATCCTTTGCCTAGGCCAATGTCTAAAAGAGTATTCTCAACATTTTCTTTCAGAATTCTTAAGGTTTCACACCTTAGGTTTAAGTCTGTTATCCATCATGAGTTGATTTTTGTGAGAAGTGAGGGGTGAGAAACCAATTTCAATCTTTTATGTGATTATCCAGTTTTCCCAGCACCATTTATTGAATAGTGATTCTTTTCTCCATTGTATATTTTTGTCTGTTTTGTCAAAGATTAGTTGACAATATATGGACAGTTTCATATCTGGGTTCTCAGTATTCTTCCAAAGATCTATATCTCTGTTCTTGTGCCAGTAACATGCTGTTTCAGTTACTGTAGCCTTGTAGTAAGGCTTGAAGTCTTGTAGACTGATACCTCCCAGTTTGTTCTTTTTGCTTAAGATTGCTTTGGCTATACGAGGTCTGTTCTGTTTCCATACAAAGTGTAGAATTGTTTTTTCCTAGATCTGTAAAGAATGATAATGATGGCATTAATTCTGCAAATCACTTTAGGTGGAACATGTAGAAGATGTAACCAGATGGAAAAATCTACCATGCTCATGGATTGGTAGAATCAATATTGTTAAAATGACCATACCACCTAAAGAGACCCAAAGCTTTAAAAGCATCAACATTACATTTGAAAAGGATAGGCAGAGCCCTTAATCTGAAGGATGGACAATTTTGCAGCAGATTGAAACAGTTTTCAGAAGAATCTGGGATAAATGATTGACGAATAGAAAATAATTTTTCTTCTTTGACTTGCATTTTTTTTTCTATTGAGCTTTCTGATACCCCCAACCTTTTTGTTTCTTAGGGCATCTATGTGAATAGGGAAAGGTTAGGTATTATTTTTCTCCTTTTTTTAGAAGAGGAAATAGATATTGCAGATTCTGTAATTAGTAAAAAGCAAATTTGGGACTTAAACACATGCCATCTGACTGAAAGTGCAGTGCTAATGTTTTATTTGATTATTATATTATTATGTTAACCAAAACTTTTTAGGCTAAATCTTGTTAGTTCAATTATCTGTGTAACTTCAAGTAACTTTTCACTATACTGCATGTCTCAGTGCTGTACAAAGTCACAATGTCCCAGGTTCAAAACAAAATGATAATGTTGGGACTAGTGTGAACAAAAGTTCCCTGAAAAGGAATCTGGAAGAAAGAGACTTTATTCCAGTGAACAGTTTGCAAACTAGGGAGATACAGACTTAGGTATAAAATGAAGGTGTGTTTCAGAGAACAAAGGAAGGCTTGGGTTTTATAGCAAAAAGTTTCTGCCGAGGTTCCCAATCATGCTTGTTTATGCCAATAAAGGATTGAAATTTACTTAGTTCTGATTGGTTGATGTAGCTGATTCTTGATTGGATGATTCAGCTGAGCCCTAATTGGCTGGGGCAAGTGAGCTATGATTGATTGTTATTTAAGCCCAAAGACAAATGGTGCGGGTTTTCAGGCAACTCAGAGCATCTGTGTGACCCTGAGTCAGCAACTGGTTGCTTTGCTGTATTTTAAATTTAGGCCCAGTTAGCTACTTGGGATCCATCTTGAAAGACTAGCCCTTTCAGGTTCACATTGTTCACACTATATACTATTAAACAGTGAGAGATTCTCAGTAGCACCCATTAGAAATTGTAGAGTCTTGCCTATAACATTCGAATACACTATGACCAGTTTTGGCAATGTGTGCTGACAAATATTTAATTAGCATCTATTATATACCATAGATTGTGTTATATATCAGGGATACAAAGATGAATGTGTCTTTATCCCTACTCTCAAGTATCTCAGTGTGTTATGAATGTTGATATCAGATTGTTGATATAGCTGTAAAGGAGTGGAAAGTTATAGGAGACATTTTTTAAAGTGTGATAGATATTATGCTAGTGGTATGATTCAAGCACTGTGGGAACATGCAAAGTGATTCCTCTTCCCACCTTGTTGTTAGGAAAAAACCTCCTATGTATATCAAGTAAATAACATTAAATAACACTGTCAATTCTCATAAAAGTATTAGTCTTAAGTGAATGTTGTCTTTTGCATCAAAAGTAGCATCTTAGATCATTTTACTAGGACCAGGATAGGTTCTTCAACTGAAAATTAGTTATGCTAACCTCACAAGTAAACTAGCTATATTTGTGTGAGGCTCTGGAGACTTGAGAAGTGGGAGTCAAATTGAACTGGAGTAGAAAAAAGAAAACATCTGAGAGAAGCTCTCCTTCTGGGATGTGTACGTTTTAGTGACTTCTATTAGGACCTGGACACAAGACAGCCCTTGAACCACTATTAGTGACATGCACCATATATCTTTTACTTCCCTAATTATGCGCTACACTTTTGGAGGACAGGTGCCAATAAATTTGTTTTGTTACTCTAGATCTAATATGCTGCACATTAGCAGATGCTCAATGAGTACTGTAAAATAAATAAATGAATAAATATGAATAGCATAAAAGAAATGGTCAAACTACTGCAGAAATCAAAGTTAAAAAAAGTACATTAAACTTTGACCCAGGTCCTTCCACAGCCTACTTTCTTTTATCTTTCCAGGATACTCAGGAGGTAGTTTAAGTTTTGAGATTAGTAAAGGGAGAGGAGTATTTGGACAATTATCTGTTGAATAGAAATAATTAACCATCACTCTTCTTTGCTGATGATTAATTAAGTTATTCATACAAGGCTGAATAATTTTTAGTTATTTTTACAGACCATTACAAATCCCATCATCCTTCTCAGGTTATATAAACATAGCATGTGAGGCAACTATTTAAAATACCATTCATAATAAAGCGACTATTGATAACCAAAGCATTTGGAGTAGTAACTGGGCATAGTGGCACTTCATATTTATATACAAAAGGTTATATAGCAAATGTAGAAATGAGAGTAAAAATGATATTTTTCATATACTTGACCTAAAGCTTGTTTCAAATTGATAAATGCCATCTGTCCAAACAAACAAACAAAAACTAAACAAAAGCAACTGAAAACTTGCTCTGAAGTAAACAGGTGAACAGTGTGTAAGATAAAGCAGTTCCCCAAAGGCATTTTTAGCACATGGTCATTATTTAACCCCTGACTGAAAATAAACAATGCTGACAGGGTTTGTTGGGGAGCTATGATATATGAACAGTGTCAGTGCTGTAGGCTGATAACCTATAGCTCGACATCCTTATCTATAAATGTTGACAGACACATCTCTTTGTTATTGTCACTTTATTAACTTGCACCTTTGATAGCAAAAGATAATCTTTCCAGTGTTTAAAACAGCAATACTTTACTAAGTGAAATATTTGAGAAACTGTCAATGAAATTCAGTTTTATACCAAATAATCTTTTATACTTGGATTCATATTAAGTAACTTTTTAAATATGGAATGAAGTTGTTTGCATATCAACAGCAGATAATAAACTGTTTTGTCATATTAAATTATTTACGACAAATAATCATGACAGCTTCTTTTTTAAAAATAATGCTTTGCTAGAAAATGTTGCTCTGGTTGCCTAAGTTAAACATTGTTTCCTAATAAATTAATATTTTGGTCTTTTGAATTTTAATTGGAATATAACAGCTGTTCCTAGTTGTAACTGACTACTTGCTTTCTTAATAGTCTTCTTTCTACTCTGTGGATACAGTAGGAATCTCACAAGCCTGCCCCAAAACATGGGAAAGTAAATCAGTTTCATCCTATTGTGTATAGGAATTAGAAAAATAATCTTCTGGTAACATCTTTTCAGACAATTTGTTGTTTTTACTTCATGAATTTTTTGCCATTACCCTGATATTAGATATTCCTGATGTCAGTTTGAAATTTGTTGCCTTAAATCCCAAACCAAATGTGTTTGGAGCTGGGATGCCAATCCTGATTGTTCTTATTTCTTTCACCTTTTAGTTTCCTGAGGGATACCCTAATTTACTCTATTTCCCCCGAGGAACATTTTTGCTATCCTGACCTCCACAGTGTCCTTGTTGTGTCTTGTTTCTGAGAATAATTAACTGTCCAGCCCATCTTTCTGTCACACTTGCAGAGTCTGTCCATCCATATTAATCATACAGTTTATTGTCAAAGTTGTGCTTAGGACATAAGAATGGTTTCATGGACTATATGATTTTGGCAGCCATATCAAGTGTTAGATATAAGAAGATGATGTTCTCCTTCTTATTCAGGGTTATTGCCAATGTGCCCTGAGCACCTGTGTTTTATTAAGTAGACCAGCACTGATGGAAAAACTGAGACTTAAAGCAGATTGGATCTCTGAGATTCCCACAGATGGGATCTTTTCTTTCTTTTCAATGCAGGGCCAATTTTTAGGGAAATTGTTAGAAGCACTTGGTAAGGTTACGTAGTTTCCTCAGTGTTCTCTGTGGTGTGCATCAGTCACTGGAGAACAGAGCTTGTTTGGAAGCAAACCAGTCACATTTGCCTTTATTTTGCTTAATTCCAAATTATCTTTCCCCTTTGCTAAGAAAAATGGAATTATGATTTCCTTTTATATTCCTATTTTATTTCTACAACATCTTAATTTTAGACAACAGGCCATCACAAGTCGTTTTTTATTTTAATTCAGGAGATCATCTTGCATTGATATTTGCGATGGTGTAGCTTTTCCTTGAGGTCCTTCTGCATTTGCTGTTTCCCCTCCTCTCCATTCTTGGTACTGGCAGTCAATTTTTCTGCATCATGGGAAAATGCTTTTAGAAAGATTTCCCCCAAATTTACTTAAAAAACAAGGCAAGGGCAATATATGTAACCTTAACATTTGTACCCCCATAATATGCTGAAGTAAAAAAAAAAAAAAAGGAAAGAAAAAAACAAAACAAATGTCACCAGAGTGATTTGTACTCATCTCAAAACTTCATCTGGAGAAAATGTGTGGCTCTCACTATACTTGGGCCCTAGTCCAGAATTTCCAGCAAGAGGGAAATTACAATATTTTCTTTAATAAGAATGGAAATTTTAGAGAATGTCTGGGAGAGTTATCCACCAAACATTGAAAACTACTAAAATGTCATGAAAAAATCTCTCTCTCTCTCTCTCTCTCTCTCTCTCTCTATATATATATATATATATATATATATGTATATATGTATATGTATATACGCATACATATATTACTGCTTCTATAAAGCACCAGATTTTAGAAGGGAATGAAGAAAATGAACTCATTAATTTTAGTTCCCTTTTCTTCTCAAGACCCTCAATACCTTTTTGATTATATCTCTGACTTGCAGTCAAAGAAAAACTGTTGATCCTTATTAAGAAGCAGGTGGGGGACCAAAATGAGAACCATAACTGGGAAATGGAGCTAAATCAAGCAAAATGTGGGAAATTGAAAGACATAGGTGTAGGAATTTAAAAAAATTGTGTATATTGGAAACTCTTCTTTTGTATTTGAAATCAAAGTCAATAGACAGATGAAGATAAATGTGACTTTGTATTTATTTGAAGAAATTAGTGGTCAGTGTAAATTCCAGAGAGATTGACTGGGTTGGGTGTGAGGAGTACAGCTCAGACAATTGACTTTAATGGTGAATGGATTCAAGTCACTTAGCCTCTAGTTTTACTACCTTCAATATCTTAAATGGGATTTATAGCATATATATCCATATTCTATGTGTTTCTTGTTGCAGTTTATATATGATATTTTAAAAAATGACTGGTCACACTGGAAACTCAGACTTGTGGGGGAAAAGGGGAAAGGGCATTATTTGAAACCTTAAAATTTGTACTCCTATAATATGCTGAAATTTAAAAAAAAGTTAAAAAAATGACTGTCCAAGGTATGTGTTTGTGTGTGGAGGTTGGCAGTGCACAAACATTTATTATAAATGAGCTTGTTGCTTAACAGAGACTTGAGTGCCTTCAAATGGTATTTATGTTTATAATAGTAGCAAAAAGATGCAGAAATATCTATTCATAAGCAAGGTAAGAATGAAAAGATCTAGATTTTCTTAATTGTTTTAAATGCTTTTGCAGTGTGGAATGGGGAATTTCATGAGAGTGTAGCTGTTGGGGGGGGGGTTCAGAAAATTATGTGGAATGGTAACATCACTAAGTGCTAATAGTTGCTTTGGTAGGTGATCTCCTGATTCTTGAATTGAGGCAAGGCAGCCATAAGACCATACAGGTGATGCCCAGCTTCTGGAGGCAGCATAGTCTAACAGAAAGGGCATATTTGACTTTGGAGAAATCCTAGTTTAAATCCATGCACTATTACTTCTAGCTATTGTGACCTGGGGCAAATATCTCAAATTCTTTGAGATCAGCATTCTCAGCTGCAAAATTAAAATAATATGCATCCTCAAGGGTCATTATAGAGATTAGGTGAGACCTGACACCTATCACTCTTCAGTAAATGGCAGTCTCACCTGCAGTGAACATCCCTAGTCACCCAGTTTTGCTATTGGCTTCAGGTCCCTATAGAGAACAAAAACCATTCAGGAATAAAGCGAAGCGGCTAGTCAATCGCATTTACTTCAATGATGGGAAGGCCTGCGAGTTAAGGCACAGTGCCAGTGCCATATGCCAGTTAAATAAACAACTGCACTTTCTATGTTCTATATTTTATTATGATCTAGGACCCTGAATAAGATATTTTTCTTTTGACCAGAAATAAACACCACTGATTACTTTATTGTCTTGTTATGCATAAATAAGGCAGACTGTTAATAAATTTTTGTGACAGACACAGACATGCACACTTTCTTTTCTTTACAGAATTATAAATTAGCATCTTTAGAGAGGGGTTTTTAAAAATATTCCGTAGAGTTTATGCCTTGTCTAGTAAAATCACAAGTACTGTACATGTATTTGTGCCCAAGCATTTTTCTTTTTGGAATAGAACACATTTACATGAACAAAAAACAGAACCTGTCACATTTTCTCAGCATCTTATTTTTATGCTATAATTGAGTTACAGAAAATTTACCCTCTGTCTAACCCTTAATCATATTCACATGCACCTAAAGTGTATTGCTTAATGTCAGAAGTTATAATAATAGTCCTCATTTACATTTATGTAAAATTGAAAGAACACAAATTATAAACGTTTAAAGTTATTTGCTACGTTAAGACATGAATTAATAAAGGTTTTGTACCTATGAATTCTCTTAGATTTTAATAATTTTGATCATTTTAATTTTTTTTACTCATAGAACATTTTGAACAGTTTTAAAGAAACTTGTTATATTGAATCCTGCCCTTAAATGGTTTTTAAATGGATTTTCATATAATGTATCAAACACAAAGAAAAATGTAAATAATTATATATTACATAGGAATTTTTAGGAACTGATGCTGGAAGGCTAATTTTCATCCACTTATACAAGCATAAAATATATGTTCCTATTCTAGACTTTTCCTTTTCTCCCCATTTGTCATGCACAAAAGCACACAATGCTTTTTAATATACACTTGCCCCCAGATTTTCAGAATAAGTAAATTGTAAACTATAAGTGTAAGCTTTATGGCACCTCCTTATACAGCGTGAAGATTAAGAAAATATTTCATGGTTATGAGCAGATGCTTTCATTCATGTATTCAGGAAGTATTTAATATTTTTGAGCACTTACAACAATAGTTCACAGCTGTATAGCGCTTCATAATTTAGTGAGTGGTTTAACTCATGTAATCCTATTGGATTTAAAAAAGCAGCCTCAGGAGTTAGGTGGTACAAAATAAAGAGTCCGTTAAGAGTAACAGATCAAGTATGCCAGTATTATTAATGGCTAGGGGAAGATTTAACACATAGTACTTGAGTGGTACCTTGAAGGGTGATTGATTTGAATAGGTATAGATTGGGATTTAAGCTATTACAGGTGGAGGGAATGGCAGAAACAAGAGTGAAGTGATAAGAAAGCATAGGGTGTGTCTGAGAAATGCATAATAATTCTGTTTTTCTATAAAGATAGAAAAAGAGAAATGAGTTGAAGGTTTTTGAATGAGGACTGCTAGAAGAATTTTCTTTGCCTTTCTCATCTCTTTAAAGATAAATTCAAATGTCCAACATAGAAAGTCTTTATTTTGAAATGAGATTTAGCTGGTGGAAATTTTTTCATAGAATATTGATTCCTATAACTAATTTCTCAATTAATTTAAAAACATTTTTAGCATGAATATATTGGTAGCATCTTCCTGTGTTAACTCTACTTCTATTATTAAATAATTCTATTTTTGGAATGGTACTTAACTTTTAGCTGGAAGGAGAAACTTCTTAGACATATGGAAGAAGTACTTATGCTCTGTTTATTCCAGCTGGTTGTACTGGAAATAAGACTTGTTTAGTCAGGTAGGATAACATTTGTTAATATCTAAATTCTTACCATTGACATTGCATCTATATAAATTGCTTTGTAGTTTAATTGAAAACACAAAATGAGGGAAAATCTCTAGGGAAAATTGAGGCAATGGGCCAGAATAAAGCTGAAAAATTTAAACTTATGCCAATAGTGTTCATGTAGGAACTACAGTGAAAATTAGAGGGAAAAATATCTCACTGTGTAAATATAGTTCATTGTTTGTTGGTATTTAAGGATCTGGTGTCCCTACAATTAGGAGACTTTTTAAAAATTAGTGCAGAAAAGAAAGGAACTGACATATATATATATATATATATA
>VSMD01040010.1:0-26025 GCA_008750895.1 Mirza zaza
TTTGAGACAGAGTCTTACTTTATTGCCCAGGCTAGAGTGAGTGCCATGGCGTCAGCCTAGCTCACAGCAACCTCAAACTCCTGGGCTCAAGCAATCCTGCTGCCTCAGCCTCCCAAGTAGCTGGGACTACAGGCATGTGCCACCATGCCCGGCTAATTTTTTTTTTCTATATATGTTAGTTGGCCAATTAATTTCTTTCTATTTGTAGTAGAGATGGGGTCTCGCTCTTGCTCAGGCTGGTCTCGAACTCCTGAGCTCAAACGATCCGCCCACCTCGGCTTCCCAGAGAGCTAGGATTACAGGCGTGAGCCATCGCGCCCAACCTGGATACAAATTTTAATAGTCAGAATCATAGAGGACACACAATTTAAGGTCTTTGCTTATAGCCACAGCTCCTAGAGGGTACTGAGGTGCCCTGGGCACCACAACACCCCAAAATATTTCAAAGCTTCAAGGGAAATAAAAGAATCTGTAACGTAATAAAAGAAACTTTTGGCCTAGGGATACTGTGAAAAAATTACCAAGACACTAGAGGTATCATGAATCAAGGAAGTTTGGGAACCTCGGACTTACAGTAAACGTTTTTCTTCACTATCGTTTTCAGAATGGTAATCTTTTGCAATGCAGTGTTTCTGTTTAATGCATTATTATACAGAATTATAGAATTTAAATGTAATATCTCACAGAAAAGGAATCATAACCATAACAGGCTATGCCATTAGTTGGTTATCATACATGGACTGGTTAGCTCCAGTGATTGAGAGCTTACTTTCCCCAAGATAGCCTGTTACACAATTGATCAGCTATCACTGATGGAAATTCATATCATTTATTATTGTGCAGAAATTTGCCTCCTTTTAAAAATAAAGTTAGATGTTAGACATAAGAAATTTGGAAGTGTTAAACATGAGTTATTTTTAGATGGTGAACACATTCCAGTTATCCAAAATGAGGACCCTACTTAAGTAAAAATTTTATTTAAATAAGATGTTAGCTACGTAAGGAGCTGTTAAAAAAATGAAAAGATATTTTTAAAAATACAATTTGACATACAAGGTTGCTCTTCACTGTAGATAGGTTATGTAGCTCCCTACAAAAGTCTGGGAATGTCAAATGTGATAAAATTGAGAGAGAAGCTAAGTCAGAAGCAAACCAAGCTTAAAATACCATGTGCAATTAAACATACAGCACACAGTGTGAGACCTCTAGGACAGCAGTCCCTGACCTTTTTAGTTCCAGGGACTGGTTTCATGGAAGACAATTTTTCCATGGACTGGGATGGGGTAGGGTAGGCTGTTGTGGGGGAGGGGTCCAGGAGGGTGACGTGGAGTTCAGGCAGTGATGGGCAGCCGTTTATTCACAGGCCATGGTCTGGTACCAGGCCATGGCCCAGGGGTTGGGGACCGCAGCTCTAAGAAATCCAGGAAAGGGACAAGCTTCTGAGAGTCAGACATTTAATGCTCCCTCTGCTATGAACATGCCCTGCAGTACTGAGGGTATGTGCTTTGTCTAGTGTTTAACTTCTTTCACTCTTGGGACCCTGTATCTCCCCCACTGTTTATCTACATCACCTAGAAATAGTTTGTCTAGCTTAGAACATTTGGATGGGCCAAAGGCTACAAAAGCACTAAAATCTGATGGGGACATATGAAAGTACCCAGAAGCCAGAGTGAAAGGGATGATTTGAGCATCAAAATAGTAGTAGAAGCAATAAATTATAACTCATTGACTAAAACAAGACTCCGTGAATCCATACTGATATAAATGAATAAGTAAGTAGGAGAGAAGGGAACACTCTACTTTACAACATCAACTAATAAAGGTAGATGTGATGGAATTAGAAAACCATCATTTGGTAACCATCATAGTAATATTTGATGCAAGCAGGAATGAATTTTGGATCACTTAGTGGATACTAAAACTAGAGGGTACAAATTTGATGAATAACAGAATTTTTACATAGTCTCAAAGTATCTCCTTATAGGATACTTAATTCCAAGAGACAAAGAATAACTTTATAGGAGAGAAAACTGGAAGACAGGCCGGGCACGGTGGCTCACACCTGTAATCCTAGCACTCTGGAAGACTGAGGCGGGCGGATTGCTCGAGGTCAGGAGTTCGAAACCAGCCTGAGCAAGAGTGAGACCCCCATCTCTACTAAAAATAGAAACAAATTAACTGGCCAACCAAAACTATACAGAAAAAATTAGCCGGGTATGGTGGCACATGCCTGTAGTCCCAGCTACTCGGGAGGCTGAGGCAGAAGGATTGCTTGAGCCCAGGAGTTTGAGGTTGCTGTGAGCTAGGCTGACGCCACGGCACTCACTCTAGCCTGGGCAACAAAGTGAGACTCTGTCTCAAAAAACAAAAAAAAAATTGGAAGACAAAATGTTAGCCAAATATAACCAAGTATTGCCAGTAATGGGACAAATGGGCACCATGTGTCTCCTAATGGGATTCACTATAAAGAACATGCTGACAAAATGCGTACCTAGACTCTAACAGTGAACATTACTGAGAGTCAAATAACTGACCTGTATTCTTTGTGCATGTCAAGGCCTTGAAAGACAAAGATTGAAGAACTGCCCTAGATGAAAGGAGACTGAGGAGACATGACAACTATATGCAACACGTGATCTAAGATTTTCTTTGTGATAAACAGCACTACTGAGACAAGTGGCAAAATCTGAATAAAGTCTATATAGATTGGAAAATAGGGTTTCCATTTGATAACTGCACTATGGTTACATAAGAGAATGCCCATGTTTTTAGGAAATACATACTAAAACATGTCAGGGTAAAGGGGCACAACATTTGCTCTTACTCAAATAGTTTACAAAATAAAGTATATCTATATAGATGATAAAGCAAATGTGACAAAATGTTGATGAAGAATCTGGTTAAAGTCTATATGGGAATTCTTTGACTATTTCTGGAACCTTTCTGCAAGTCTGAAGTTATCTTAAAATAACAAATTTAAAATTTTTCCTATCTTAGACTTACCATTATAAATATTAATAACTACATAAGAATAAAGACATTTGACATCCATGGATTTAATAAAAGTTTTAATTATTCTTCAGGACACCTGAAGATGTGTCATTTGTAATTCTGATGAGGCACTGATCTGAATCTTATTCACTTAGCTACTAAGCAAGCCTAGCTCATTACCAACCACTCGTACTTCGCTACAAATGGGTTGCTTTGTGCCTAGGATTACATATATTGAAACTACCAGAAAGGAATTTTTTAAAAATCTCTCCTTTTTGGAAAAAATAGGCAATTGAGAGAAAAATACTAAAGTATAAAATGGGGTTACCTCGTAGATTGTACATAAAAAGGATTCTTAAAAACGATTTGGAAGACAGACAGGAACTTGTACAAAAAGTCCTGTAGTCACATTTGGGTAATTTGTAAAGGTCTTTGGATTTATCTTTTGAGAATGTCAAGGGTTGGACTATGTTGCACAAGATATTCTAGTTACTTCTGAACTTTCCAATGGTCTAAATTCAGACTCAAACCTCCAGTGGATTCTCATCACACTTAAAGTAAATCCAAACCCTTACCATGCTCTACACAATTTATACCATTTCATACTAGTCAGTCTTTGTAACCTCTTTTTCTGCCATTCCACTTGACCCATTCTCTTCTAACCATTCTGGCCTTCTTGCTGTTCCATGAACAAGCTCATATAATTCCTGCTCAGTCTCTATATCTGTGGTTCCCTGCACTAGGAACACCTTCCCCTAGATCTCCCTACCTTCTCTTTTCATTCAAGTTTCTCTACCCAGATGTCACCTCCTTAGAACCCACCTTCCTTGACTGCCCCATGCCTAAAAGGCTGCCTGTCGCACCACCTACCATTCCCTATCTTCTTACCTGGCTTTATTTTTCTTTGTGGCACTTATCACTCAACATACTGTATATGTTTATTATCTCTCTCCTCCACTATAATGTAACCTCCACAAGGGCAGGGACTAAAGCAGTGCTTGATATGTAACAGGCACTAAAAAACATTTGGGAGATGAATAACAAATGTATTGCATTTTTCATTTACATTTTACCATAAAGAGCATTAAAAATGACTAATATTGTCTTTGCCTCAAGGACCTTATGATCTTTTGCAGACTTTGAACAAGTAATTAAAATTTGAGGAATGTGGCAGATGGGAAGTATAGGATGATTTGGGTACATATAATACAAAGAAGGGAGTAATTTTATTTGGCCAAGTTGGGGGTGCAAGTAGTGAAGGGACCCCTAAGTTGAGACCTAAGATAAGGCGTTAACTAGGCAAGAAAGTGTGTGTGTGTAGGGAGGAGCAGAGGAGGCAGGCATGGAGGCAGCGCATCTGAAAAGGAACACCGAGGCAGCAACTGACAAAAGTGGCATAGACCAGATGGACATGTAGGGGCAGTAGGCCAGGAAAAGCTGCACAGGCCAAGGAGTTTGGATTCTTAAGGCTAATTAAAAAGCACTGAATAGTTGTATGCAGAAGAGTGACATAATAATCAGGTTTATATTATTTTAAAGACCACTTTTTAAAAGCTCATAGTGGCCCTGATGAGATGATGTGGGTGACAATCAGAAAGCAGACCTATTAACATAATTGGGACACAGAATCCAGTGCCAGGGCATGCCAAATGCACGCTCAGTTTCCTTTCTAGAAATCTTACAATAAGATATTCTCTGAAAATACAATCAGCCAGCCCTCCATATCAGTGGGTTTTGCATCTGCGGATACAGAGGGCCAACAGTACTACACCATTTGATATCACAGACTTCAGCATATACACGGATTGTGGTATCTGCAGGGATCCTGGAATCAAGCCAGTCTCCCGTGGATACTGAGAGACAACTGTACCACAAGGCTACAGTGATATGAAAAACTCTGGGAGTTCAGTGTTATATTAATATGGAAAGGCAGTAGAGCAAAGTGAAAGCACAAATCTTTGGGTTCATATCCTGTTTACTTTATAGCTTTGTGCATGATGGCAAGTTACTTAAATTTTCTGCACTTCGGTTTCCTCATTGACAAAGTTGGGACAATATATCTATTTTCACAGAATTGCAATGATTGAGCCAAATAAAGTATGCAAACTGCCAGGTACACTGCTAGACAAGAATTTAAAAAAAAAAAAACCCTCATTAACACTGCCTCACAGTGTGACACTTTTATCAAACCTTTCCCATGTGTAGTTATGTTCTGAGAAACAAAGTAACCTAGGCTATATTTACATCTATGTTATAACATAGATACTAACAATACTGCCTGAATTGTGAGCTACATCTTACTTCGTTGTGAGAGTATACAGGTTATTAGACTTTATTTTTTAAAACCATTAAAAATTAATCTTCAAACATTAAAAAATAATCTGAATTAGTGAAGTAATACCTTCTTACCTCTTCAAGAGAAGATTCCAAATTCATTCCAAAAGCAACTCCCATCAGTCCAAAGAGTGAAAGAGAAAAAGTTCCCATGGTCAGCTGTAGGTTCAACCTCATCATCACATTACGGTGGCTGAAAAGAACAAAGGGCCCACTAACTATACCATATACAGCCAATTCCTAAATCATCTATTAAAGACCACATGGATTATACAATATACACCTTCCTCTTCCAAAAATAGAAAAACCCACACACTTTCATGTCATAGTTACAGATAATGATGATATTTAATTCCTTCCAAAATGTCATTCCTTAAAAGCGTCATTATTTTATAAAGAAAATACTTATTATTTTATATAATGCTTTCTTACCTGTCCAGATTGATGAAAATAATACTTTGTGAATCATCAATCAGTACCCTCAGTTCCCGAGCTGCATTGGAAAGATCTTCGGCCAATCGGTAGTAGTTTTCCAACAGCAACTCCATCTCTTCTGCATGGTCAATCCCAGTACTGCTCTTTTCACTTCAATTGAAAGAGTTAACATAATTACCATGCCCCTAATGTGTGCATCATATATTCAGTACCAAAAACTTCCTAAATTAGTATATAATATTCATCCACCAGGGGAAAAGCTAGCCCTTGTCTTTTCTATTGTTGTATCTGAGGCCAATCTACAAGTAGCAATGTCAACTGATCCTGAACACACCACACAGATGAGTACAGGATAGAGACTATTTAGCTTCACTGTATCCCATGGCCCCAGTGCAAGAGACTCTCATGCAAATATGTGCTACCAGTTATAGGAAAATCCAGATGTGTGAATGCCGATGATTAGTACAAATCCCAAACCACCATCAGGTAAAGCAAAAGCAAAAATTAAAAATTGACATAAAGAGCATTTCCTTTCCAAGGTGTATATATGACATTTCCATGTAAAAATAAAAATGCTTTTGAATAATGTCTAGTTATTTTGTTCCCCTTTTTTTATACTCCCCACCCTACCAAGGAGGAAGAGAGGAGGAATGAAGTACCATGTAAAAAGTACTTATTTCACAAAGTGTATTAGAGACAGATTGGCTAAAGCAAAGTGAACAAGAATTTCTGCTACTGAATCTGTTATCTACCAAACATTACACAGTCCTTTTTATCTAAATATTTATTAGAATATAAAGAACCAATTTTCCAAAGTGCTTTAAAAAAATCTGTACAGACTGTGGAAACTAAACTTGTTACAAAGAAGTCTGTATTAACTTCTAAAACTGCTCCATAAAGAAAAACAAAACATTTCATCTGTATTCACCCCATCTTTCCCATCCTCCATGTGAATTTCTCTCCCTCTCCCACACTCTACTCCTTAGGTACGTTATTTCCGTAGAGTGTGTGCCAATTTGGTTATCTTATTCTTTAAGATAAAGAATAGTAATTGTTTATCTTTATATTCATCACATTCCAGCACGGTGCTGAGTATGCAGCATGAACACAATATATCCTCATTAAATTGAATTAGATGCAATACTGCACAGGGAAAAGGTGAAACATCTGAGGATGAAAAATGCCCACATTTTCTATTCCAGAAAAATGTTCTCTATGAAAAATCATCCTGAGGAAGACAGAAGATTCACCCTAAGGAAATAAATGACAAAGCATGATTGTACACTTACAAGACTTGTGGGTCACTCCATTTTGACAGACAGAGTTCTTCTAGCAACTCTTCTTCATCCAAGATCTCCAAAATTGACTCTTTGAAAATTTTAATATCTGTTTCTAACTCTGATAAACTGTAAGAACAGTTACACAGAAATGATCAATAGCATAAACTTATAAAAACATTTCACTATGAGAATAGTGTCTTTTTAGGGTATCTTATACAAATTAAGATATTTTTCTTAAATTCTGGAATGCATTATGATTTTAAAGATAAAGAACAACATGAACTTTGGAGGGACAGAAAAATGGATTTGAATTTTGATCTGCCATTGACTAGCTATATAAGTTTAGGCAAGTTACTTAAACCAGTTTTCTCACCTTCAAAATGAGTACCATATCAATTATTGAACTGGGTTGCTGAAAGGATGGGATGAGATCACATATGTAAAAAAGCCTTACATAGCATTTCATGCAAAGTATCTTTTCAATAAACATTAGATTGTGTGCCCTTTTTTGGTCACCTTCTCAGGTAGGCTACTTTCCTACTTTAAAAATTATAAAACAACAATAATTAAAATCAAATATGGCAATGAAGGCACTTAGTGTAATCATAGAGTCGAAAATGTCGTTACCATTATCAAGATTAGTATTTTTAAAACTGGTAATAATCACACTAATTTTATGTCTGAATTTATGCTAAACATTTCATGGTTAAGACTGAAGAGAGGCTGGGCGTGGTAGTTCACACCTGTAATCCTAGCACTCTGGGAGGTCAAGGCAGGCAGATTGTTTGAGCTCAGGAGTTCAAGACCAGCCTGAGCAACAGCAAGACCCCATCTCTACTAAAAATAGAAAGAAATTAGCTGGACAACTAAAAATATATAGGAAAAATTAGCTGGGCATGGTGGCGCGTGCCTATAGTCCCAGCTACTCGGGAGGCTGAGGCAGGAGGATCATTAAGCCCAGGAATTTGAGGTTGCTGTGAGCTACATTGATGCCATAACACTCTAGCCCAGACAACAGAGTGAGACTGTCTCACTCAGACAAAAAAAAAAAGAGAATTTGAAGATATTTGTCTCTAACTCCCAACTTGGTACTTCATCCATATTTATTTACCTTTTGCCATTTTGTAGTAAGATGTGCAGTTTGCTTCTGTCTACAGAAGAGTGTTTGGGATCCACTAAAGCTTCCAGTGTCTCAAGGATCAGTGGCTGCAAAATGCTAAGTTTCCCCTGAAGGGTGCTGATCTAGATAACAACATGACCTTTCATAAGAATCAAAACAATCTTTTTAGCATACGTAGAATCAGTGAACCCTCTGATTAAATACAGAAATCTGTAATAGCTAGACATGCTGGTAACATTTCAGAATATGATCAATACTGGAATGCCTACACTCCATGCTCAAAAACTATCTCCTGGGTTCAAAGAACCATGCATAATGTCATCACTAGGCTCAGATTTGGCTGATAAGGAATTGACCCTCATAAAAGTCTTCCCCCTACAGACATTTATTATGAGAGGAATGGGTGGATTGATTAATTAAAATAAATCTACCATTCCATGGTTAAACACAAACTTTATATTTGGTTAAGTAATACCTCTGTGTTCTTTGTAAACAGAATATGGTTCAAAATTCCTATTAATACAAAGCTCTTTTGAAAACTAAAACATAACTTGGAGTAAAAAATAAATCAGTCTAAAGTCAAAAGTATACTTACTATTCTGAGTAACAAAAGCATGATTTGATATTTAGCAGGTATGCACTGATATAGCTATAAATAGTTAAAATAGTGAAACACTTCCATACCAGTTGGCAAACGGCTTAATACTAAATGAATTAAGCGGTAAAATCAATGATATAAATTCCAGCATATACTGTTTATCTCAGAGGCACAATAGCTGTGAGGGTAAAAATTTTAAATCTGAGAGTTGCAAGTCCAGAGTCACAGTGCCTCTGCAGACATCACGTATTTCTTGTATGGAGGAGATGCTTCCGGGTCCAGAAGTCCTAGGTGGGAAGGAAGACTGGACAGCCGAACTGAGACAGACTACATTTTTTCCAGTATCTAAGAGAGATACCAAACCCTCTGCCTAGCAAGGTGTGGACTCAGGTAGTAGATGGGGCAGCTGCTCAGGGTCACAGGTTGTTTGTGAGGCATATCTACTCATGGTAAATCATGGTCCCTCAAGTGGGTTTGGGGAGCTTTGATTTGAAAACTTATCTATTCCCTTTTGGGGGGTGGCTGGCCTTGCTTATGTATAATGTTCTTTCAGAAGGAAATCTTCCCAGGCCCTCATTTAATGGCAAGAAGAACATCTATCCTAGCCAGCAGACAACCTTGGCTCCCTCTGTATTCATCCCATGGCCAATCTCTTGGCAGGAGACCATGCTAGGCCAGCTCCTCTCCTTCCCAAAGAGAAGCTTACCAGGATCACCCAATCCCCACCCACCTCATGTCTACTCCACCCTCCTCTCCTCCTTCCACTCTGGTTGGTATGCTCCTAGCACCAACTCTTGCATGCAGCCAGTTCCTGAACAGTGCTTTCCTGACTAATAATGGGAAGAAAAGATAATGAAAGATTTGTGGGGTCCAGGAAAGCAGTTAACCAGCCTTGTTCAGGGCCTGACAGGATCCCCTGACATCTAATCACTATCAATTTAATGTAGGAGTCACTGGAAGGATTGTGTGTAATTCCTATGTCAAGTTAGGCCTAAAACAGAGGCATCATTTACCTGCTTCGTAGGATTGAAATGAATTGTTTCTACAAATGAAAGAATGATTTGATGAATGATTTAACACATCATCACATACAAAGCACTTTTATAATGTATATAGTTTAGAGAATAAAATGGATTGCATTCATAATTTTTTGGTTTATATATTAATTTATATATTTAGGATGTTCAGTCTTTTGAATTATCACTTCTCAATACAGTTATAAAACTGCGTAAAGTGTAGCCAACTTGCCATGTGCTTCATTGACTGCCATCTGCCATAACATGACCCTTAAGAGACTATGTATTACCTAGAGTCTCTAGTTCTATTTGATTGGGTCATATAAATTAAGTATTCTCCATATAGCGTCCTTAGAGATGTTTTTGTTGAGGGGAAAGGATGTGGTCAGGGAAAGTGCCATTGATACAATACCAACTTGTTTTCCTACTCAATAGTATTTCAAAACCAGAATAAACTGAAGAAGCTAAATACAAACAGACTTACCCAATATTGCAGGAGTGCTTCTATAGCTCTAAACTCAAAAGGTAAAGGGTATGTGACAAGTTGACCCTCTCCAGACAACTGTGAAGGGAGTTCCCGGAAGAGCCACTGCTCTAACTTTAAATTCCGATAATCTAATATCAAAAGACACTCTGGAGTTATCACAGCTTTCAAATACTGTAAAAAAACAAAAAACAACAAAAAAAAAACACCCAAATATATAAATAGATAAGTATACACACACGTAAACTGTAGAGCTGTTGGAAAAAATAACATTCATAAAATAGGACTTAACACTTTACTAACTTTGGATTAAGACTAACTGAAATCACTGTTCATTTGGTTTTTCAAAAAAAAAAAAAAAAAATCAAGGCATTTTTTTCCAAAAGAAAGGAGACCTAAAATATTTATAAGTCTTGATGCTGCTAACTCACTTTCAAAAGAATTGGATTTATTCACACAAATTACATATTTATTAAGAATTCCAGCATAATCATTAAAAAAACAGAAAGATGACAAGATCTTAAAAGTCATGTATTAAGTAGACTTTTACATAAGATTTAATCATAATTAGTTTGGATCAAATGAAAAAGCTTCCTTTTTAAGACATCAGAGGTTACTGTAAAAAAAAAAAAAGACATCAAAACATACTAAGCTAATCTGAAATTAAAAAGATGAAACATAGTCTTAACTGCTCTAATTTAGGAGAGTATAGAATTAGAAATTTTTCTAAAGAGAAAAGACAGGCATCTTTTATGTTAAAAGTATATAAAACTAGCCACTCTATTAATGATATAGAAGTTGGAGATGATTTTCTATTTTTAAATTTTCCAACATTATAAAAATTTTTATACAGAAAAGATGAAAGATTGCACAGTGAACACCACATAACCACCATTTAGATTATATAATTAACACTGCTAAATTTGCTTTATCACGTACCTGTCTGTCAAAAAGATACTATCTTGAAAGATGCTAGCTACTGATAACAAGAATAAATGTTTTCTGGAGAAAAATCACTTGGAGAAGATTCTGTCCATTTTTGATGAAATATTTTTACTTATCTATTTATTTTTTTTTAGAGATGGGTGTCTATGTTGCTCAGGCCAGTGGCTAACCTCTACTCTTAACAGCTATCCTTCCACCTCAGCCTCCTGAATAGCTGGGACTATATAGGCACATGCCACAGTGCCTGGCTCATTTTTAATTATTTTCATTAACTCTAGGTAAATGGACAAAACTTTTTGAAGAGGGCAAGTCCTATGCCCCCTGCAGGGCCAATATCACTGAGATGTATGTCTCCTTATCTATTTCTGAACCCTAAACTTTAGCCCACCAAAATAACTGATATCTGTATTAACTCTGAATTACTAACAAAAATCAAATTATATTTCATGTGCTCTGAGTAGGCATAGGAAAATATATTTTAGAAAGCTTTCTGTAAAAATAAAAATTAAGGTTATAAAATTTAATGGGCATTCCTGAGCTATTTAGAAAACCAGAATATGTTCTAGATACCTCAGGTTTTATAATACAAATAACTGCACACAATTGGAAATATATCTATTATAAATTCAGATTCTTTCTTTCTTATAATTACTGAAACTAGAGATTAAGTTCAAATAGAGAGAATGAAGACCATAGTCAAAACTTTCCCAACATAAAACAGAGCAGTGTTATGTCTGCTAAACATATGTATACGATCCACATAAAATGAGTTCTACTTATAACATTAAGTTATTAAGTTATGAAATATATCCTTTGTTTCATGTAGGTATTTGTATTCCAAAATTACTTTTAACCTGGATACTGATGGAGATAGGAAGTAACTTTTATAAGATTGTAGTAGAAAAACATAGATGAAAATTAAATCCTTTACCTCCATTCTCATGATAATCCTATTGTTTCTGGTCGTGATACTCATTACATGCTGAAATCTTAAATCTCTGGCTTGAAGACCTAACTCTTGGTATAACTCAGTTTTCTTCTTTTCTATAAAAGAAATAAAAACAGTGGGCTAAACTAGTAAATTAGAGTTTAGATTTTTATATCTGAGCACTCTCCACACTACCATCAAGATAATTTTCTATTACTACCAGAAACAAAAGCTAAAATGAGTCTTTTTAATACTCATTTTTACCTCAAAAACATACTTAGGCTAAATCTGGTCAAACTAATTATTTTCTTGTCTTATGCATACTTCATAAATTTCTCAATACTTATAAGTCCTTTCAGCCTAATATAAAAACCACAACTATGCATCACTAGAACCTATAATATCTATTTCTAGCTCTAGAGATAGGTCATCCTTCTTGAATATGAATCACACACAATTACATTTTCTATTTTTTCTCACTACAACATCAGCTCCAGTATTTCAAATCTATGAAAAGATAAATTTGATTTACTTTGCTTTTTAACTAATACAAAATCATAAAGTCAGTTCTCACATCAGATTTTTCTACCTGAAAACTAAATTTATTACCTGAGAATTACAACAAATGAGAAAAAATTCAAGAGATTATACTGATTATAATATCTGTAATTGCATACACCTGTGACAGAGCTCTATGTAGAACAATCTTTTTTTTTTTGCCCCAAATGTGTTCACAGGATAGAACAATCTTTTGAAAGAGATATCAAACAAAAAATACCCAGAATATTCCACTAGGATTTCAGCAATGGCAGGAACAGGATCATGTGGCTGGAAGTGGAAATCTGAAACTCACATCTGAAGTCACACAGTAAAACAATACTTAGTTTCACTTTAAAAAGTAGCTATCAGAGAGCAACGAGTAGCAGAGTTCCATGTGATTGCCACCAGTGACCTGTCCCTCCCCGGCTTTCATCACCGATTGCAACATCAGTGCTATTATGTGATTCTGCCTTAAACATGCTTCGGAAGAATATGAGGGCAGTGAAAAGAAGAAACTAACAAGAGAAACAAAAAGGAAAAGAATGTGTGTGTGTCTCTCTGCTCTAGCTCTATACCAGCATCTGCTCTCCAAAATATTCCTTTAATATTCTGTTAGAGTGAAGTGTCTCCTGCCAGAAGAAAGCAATTCTGGGAGAATACCCACAGTCTGAGTATTGCCAGTTCCAATTAGGACTGACAGACAAATCCAGAAGAAAGATCTCCGCAACACACCTATATACCCAAAAGAATATTCTATTCAAAACACAATTACCTGATTTCCATCAGACTCACTGTTTAAAAAGATACTCACCAAAAGAAGTAACCTTTCCCTTTTTGTCAAACTTTGTCTGAAGATAGAGAATAAAAAGAAATTACTATTTGCTCTCAAGTTAGTATACTCTTTATGATATCATGAGTAATATCCCACAAATACTGAAATGCAAATACAAACCGTAACTGATTTTCTTTAGGTTAAATCTAGTTATAAATTAAGGGTTTTAGAAAAAAGTCCCCTTTCCTTTGCTAAGACAAATCTGACCTTGTTTTAACTTTCTATCTTGGCTCCCCTAAAAATCTGATAAAAGAGTATCAGTAGTGTTACAGTGGAAACATTGCTTATGGTAAAAATGACCACTGACTGGTAGACTGCATTGGACTGGGAAGAATGTGAATGAATTATAGATACCAGGTGGAAAGCAATAACTCTGCCCCTTCCTGAGAGTGGTGGCTCTTCTAGTTGGCCATGTTCATCATGCAGGTCCTGGAAACTGTCTCTGACATGGTTACAAAGGATACTGGCACTGTGGAGCATGGGGATTCTAAGCCAAAGTGGATCTCACACACACTTAAGAATCTGTTTCGCACCTGAGTTGCCACTTGGGGCCAGAGAAGCCCCTGGATGGCTGCAAGGGCTTGTTTTGAAGAGGAAACACCTGACACTGCCCTGCTGATTCTCCTGTCCTTTATCCTTCTGAGTGACTAGAACCAAGTGTGGCCTGTCTCATGAATCTAAATATCTACATGAGGCTAAGAAGTCTCTCTGGGAGGCCTTGCAGAAACAATCAAGATTTACAGAACCTCTTCTGATAGTTTAAAGAGAGGATACAATACAGAAAATGCACTTATTTCCTGGAGAGTAGAGGAATATTTTTCTGTAATACTTATATACAGTCAAATCTGAAGTTCTCAAATATTTAATAAATCACTATGTGCTGAGCTATACTAATTACTATGAAATACACATTTGAAGAAACACACACTAAGATACAGATTAGCTTTTATCCTTAAATTTATTTCACATATACATAAATACAATGCAGAAAATGTGAATAAAGATACGCAAAACTGGCTAGATGCAGTGGCTCATGCCGCCTGTAATCCTAGCATTCTGGGAGGCCAAGGCAGGCGGCTCTCTCAAGGTCAGGAATTCAAAACCAGCCTGAGCAAGAGCGAGACCCCGTCTCCACTAAAAATAGAAAGAAATTAATTGGCCAACTAAAAATATACAGAAAAAATTAGCCAGGCATGGTGGCACATGCCTGTAGTCCCAGCTACTTGGGAGGCTGAGGCAGGAGGATCGCTTGAGCCCAAGAGTTTGAGGTTGCTCTGAGCTAGGCTGATGCCACGGCACTCTAGCCCAGGCAACACAGTGAGACTCTGTCCAAAAAAAAAAAAAAAAACCAGCCTTAGCAAGAGCAAGATCTTGTCCCTACTACATAGAAAAAATTGGCCGGGCATGGTGACACATGACTGTAGTCTCAGCTACTTGGGAGGCTGAGGCAGAAGGACTGCTTGAACCCAGGAGTTTGAGGTTGCTGTGAGCAAGGCTGACGCCACAGCACTCTAGCCTGGGCAACAGAGTGAAACTCTGTCTCAAAAAAAAAAAAAAAAAAAGATATGCATAACTATTTTAATCACCAAAAATGACAAATTTTAGAGAAAAGCATGTTAATATTTCACTGAATGTCCTTCCAGACTTTCCTATAAAATATACTGCACACATTGTTTTGCAGTCTCTTCCTCACTTCCAACTTAGCAACATATGCTGAATATTTTTGCATCTCAGTATTTATCAGTACCATTTTCTCTTTAACAGGATCTTTAAAATTTTTTTAAAAAGATGACACAAACTATAATTTTTAAAATGTTTACTTTGTAACCAGCTTACTTTCTAAACATCAACTGAATTTCTTAAGTGTTCTTGGTAGATAATTATTTCATCTGCAAAGAACTTTCACCTTTGTTAACATTTTCCCCCAATGGCCTTATTTCTCTCTCTTTTAAAAATGTGTGTGTGTGGTATGTGTTATTTTATTCCTTTTCTCAACCATTTCAGAGAAAGTTGCAGAGAGCATGATACTTCAAGGGATGCACTTTTTTTTTTAAAAAAGTTCTTTCTTTAAAAAAATCTCTGTCACCCAGGCTGGAGTATAGTGGTGCGTTTACAGCTCACTGCAGCCCCCAACTCATGGGTTCAAGCAATCCTCCTCCCTCAGCCTCCGGAGTAGCAAGGTCTACAGGCAGGCACCACCATGCCAGGCAAATTTGTGTGTGTGTGTGTTTTGTAGAGTTGGGGTCTTGCTATGTTGCTCAGGCTATCTTGGCCTCCCAAAGAGCTGAGATTATAGGCATCGGCTACCATCTCCTGCCAACAAGCACTCTTAAATACTACTCTGTGCTACCTTCAAGATGCTTCTGCATATTATCTTGCAGAACACAAGTTCAAGCCCTTTATGGCCTTCAAATATACTCATGGGGGAAATTTTGAGTGTTCCAGAAGGAATCACTAAGCTGATCTGAATGACCTGTTCTAGTATTAAAAGGAGAAGCCCACAGTTGTTAAGCAAAGTTTCAAGAGCACAGTTAAGCAGGCACTCAGGTCATTGGCTAGGCACACACAGACAACATAACTATGATTCATTATAAAACTAAGTAATATCTTGGTTAATAGCCCAACGCAATTAAGTATGGGAAGTACTTTTTGTTAAGTTATCATACTTACCACAGTAAATACTGGGGCCACACTGGCCAAAGTGGCTTGAGAGACATCAGAAGTTCTAAACCGGTGTATTTTACCTGAAGAATGAATTAAGAGAATTCCTTATAATCATACAATCACACAGAGCTAAGATACAACTCCCATAGTACGTGGAGGATTTCAGAGTATTTTGCTATTTTGAGCTTTTTGCCTATATGAAAAAGAAGAAATACCCTTGTTAATTTTAATATTTGTATATGATTATCATAGGCTTGGCAGGGAATGATTTTTAAAATGGCTTAGGCAAAGAATTAAAATAATTTATGGATCCCAATCACCCTTTTCCCTAATTAGTATTGAGAGCTCAGAGATGTATGAACAAATGTATGACACAGTGCTCTAGATTTTAAAAAAATGTCTGGTCTTCCTTTTTGCATGATTTAAATGGTTCTTCATGCACATTATATTGATATACTTCAGAAAACATAGGTCCCAAGTACCACCTGATCTTTCAGCATTCCAATATCATAATTATTGGACTTATTATGTAACCTACACATTTTACTTCTTTTCTACATATATACTTCATAGTGAATACTTATGAAATACCCCACTGAACTGGAATGTGGACACCAGCAAACTGGAAGGTAAATCTTTATTTGAAAATTAGTCTATTTAAAACATGTGATTAGATTGCGTTCAGGTGGGCTCTTAAGTATATTTAGTGACTGACAAATGTTACTATTTTATGTTTGCTGATTAGAGATTGTGTAAATTCTCATTTCTGATCTTATTCTTTCCTGTTATATACATGCAATGATTCACATAATTTGTTAATATCTGAAGTTTTTCTTTCCCTTTTATAAAATACACACTATTGCTATAAGAGTAATACAGATAAAGGTAAAAAGCATTTAGTAATCAGTCACAAGTTAGAGTTTAACTAGGATTGAGATTCTGAATTTCAATGCTTGTCCTAAAAGGTTCCCCCAGCTTGCTGAAACTGGGTTCCCAAGCATTACCAAAGGAGGGAACATGGGATGTAACCCAATTTGGAAAGGCTCTCGGAGTTGGGAAAGTGTGGGGAAGAACGTGGTCATGGGGAGTGACTTTGGGAGGCTTTTTGAGAGCACAACTGAGAAAATGTACTTGAAAGCTAATACTGTCTTTCTGATAAAGTCATGTATTTTTGTTTCTGGGAAATATTTCAACTCACATTTGTTAAAATCTTATCAACATGCTTCAACATTTGGTGAATAAATAGCAACTCAGATTCTTTTTTTCCCACCACTCTGATCCCTCTAGCTATTTACCTGTACAGTAAGTACTGTATCTGAAAATAAAGTTAGCTCATTCTCAAAGGCAGCTCTCACCATGTGGTCCCAAAGTCTTCAGTCTCACTTCTAGGTGCGGCCCCACCCTCTGTGTGTTAAATGTATCCGTGAAGAAGAAAAAGAACACAGGGAAGAAAAATTAATACTAATAAAAACATCCCAGGCCGATGTGGTGGCTCACGCCTGTAATCCTAGCAGTCTGGGAGGCCAAGGCTGGCGGATTCCTCGAGGTCAGGAGTTCGACCAGCCTGAGCAAGTGCGACCCCGTCTCTACTATAAAAATAGAAAGAAATTAATTGGCCAACTACAAATATATAGAAAAAAATTAGCAGAGCATGGTGGCGCATGCCTGTAGTCCCGGCTACTGGGGAGGCTGAGGCAAAGGATTGCTTGAGCCCAGGAGTTTGAGGTTGCTGTGAGCTAGGCTGACGCCACGGCACTCACTCTAGCCTGGGCAACAAAGTGAGACCCTGTCTCAAACAAACAAACAAACAAAAAAAAAAAAAATCCCAATCTTGACTTGTAACTACCGTGTTTCCCGGAAAATAAGACCTATCCATAAAATAAGCCCGAGTGATGGGCGTGGCTACACAGCGTATCTGCACAACCCATGCATTTCCTCGCGGGGCTGTAAAGACGACGACAAGCAGCAAGCAGCCCTTCTCATCTGCCCCATCGTGACAGCTACTATCCCAGAGGTGACCGGAAAGGTGCGGGCAGCCCCACCACCAAGGTGGGCTCCCCCTGTCAGGTTCTGGCCATCCTGTGCGTGCTGCAAGCGGAGGCTTTGAGGGGAAAATAACACATCCCCTGAAAATAAGCCCTAGGATGTCTTCTTGAGGAAAAATAAATATAAGACCCTGTTTTATTTTCGGGGAAACACGGTATTATGATGAATAAGAATGAAACTCTTTAAAAAAAATGTCACAAGAGCACCTAGGTGGGTGTTAACTAACGCACCCCGTGAACACCGTAAACGGTTCCTATTATCCTTACAAAATCAGCAGCAAGGGCTGTGGAGGAGAAGACAGAGGGCCGGGCGGCTCGGACGCCGGCAGGGCACAGCGCACTGTCACGTCCCGAGCCGGTGGGGCGCAGCCCGGCCCGCGGACCTGTGCAAGTAGACAAGACGCCGGGGCGCCCAAGGGCCGACCGGGAGGCCGAGATCTGTGGAGGACGCGCGCAAGCACAGCCGCGCCGGGCCGGCGGTCGGGGCGGGGACCTAAGGTCACCACTGCAAGACGGGCGTCCTGGGGCTGCGGGGAGGGGCAGTACCTGCCACACGGAGCCGGCGGGGCCCGCACGGCGGCGCGGCCGGGCTCCTTCCGAGCAGGTCGGCTGCGCGGCCGCTGGCAGCAACGGGACGAGCCGCAGAAGTCAGGTCCAAGGCCAGAACACTCACGGTCCGCCGGGGAAGTCTCATAGAGTGGGGCAGGAGACAGGGCAAGCTCCGCAGGCATTCCATGGCGCTGGAGCGAGGAGTAAGCAGCAGCCAGACGACAGCCCTTCATGCCAGACAGTGGCTGCTCAGCCGCCTCCACTGGAGGAGCGCTACCGCCCGCCCTCAGGCCGCTGTGTACTGGGCATGCGCGGAGCGCGCCGCGCCTGCGTGCTATTTCCTGCGCATGCTCGGAAGGTGACCTTGGGTGCACTCCTTGAATGCGGTGGCCGCTGGAAGTTTGAGTCCTGTACCTGTACCCGTAAAGTGGGGGCGGGCCTGGGGATGGGCGGGGCTTGTTCTCTGCAGTAAGCGAGCTGTCTGATGTAGGTTCTTAGGTCCTTGGAGTGTCATAGCTTTGCAGTTCCTCAAGCACTTTCATACATATAAAATATGCAATTTGAAAGTGAGGAAGTTAAGACCATTCCCAAATCACTTAAATTTACATTTAAGTTTAATGTGGTGTAGAGGCCAAGAGAGAAAACTTCCCTTTCCCCCAAGGAAATTTGCTGGAATGAACTAACAATAGATTAGTTAGGAGAAAATGGCATACAAAATTTACTTAACATACCTAGGGGAAAGTCACAGGAGAGTGATTACCCAATAACCCAATAAGGTCCAGATGTTTATATACCCTTCCTTGTTGGGTAGAGGGAGATGGGGGTATGAATGGGCCCCCAAACCACACGGTGGTTTGTAAATGATTTTCTTTGGGTGCTGAATGAGACCAAAGGACAAACAATACTTGTGGACAACCTATGAAACTTCACTGTGAGCAAAGATTGTCTTATTATGCAGATAAGATCGGAAGAATGGGCTCCACATGTACTCGCCATCAAATTGGTACTGACTGATTAACACTATGGTACTCAAATGGTGGTGGTGTTCACCAGGGATTCGGGGGTTGAGGGGTAGACCTACATCTGAGGGATGTGCTGAGCATTGTGGAGGAGAAGGGCATACCTCTAACCCTAACTAGGGAGAGGGAAAGATATAAAATGCAACCAAAAAAAAAAGAGAATAATTTCTTCATAAATTTAGAGAATTTTGGACATAACCCACCCCCTCTTTTTTACATAAACTTAGAATGGGCATTTTGCACAAATACTTAATCCATTTTAGAAATTGGCATTGCAAAATTAGATTTGCATATTTGTAACTACTTCTTGGGAGATCAACTGGTAATGGCATTAGTATTTAATGCTAGCAAAACTTGAAATGTTGTCATTTACATTACTTCAAAGAAAACATTGTGTATGGATAACAAAGATGATAATTGATACTCAAATAATGTGAACTGTAATACAATTTTTTTAGAATAAAAACAAACAAAATCTCCCAGGTAATTTCTTGGAGCTGCTCCTGGAAGTAGAGATGAAAAGTCTATCTGGGCATGGTGATTGCTTTTAGTCTGTTCTCTTCTCTGGTGGCTAATTTTTTCTGGTTACTTAATGTAATTCCTAGAAAAGGAATTTAAGAGAATTGCATTTCTTTGGGAAATAAGTTTTTTCAATCAGATAAGGAAATTCCAGGCCAGGCGCAGTAGCTCACACCTGTAATCCTAGCTCTCTGGGAGGCTGAGACACCTGTAATCCTAGCTCTCTGGGAGGCTGAGGCGGGAGGATCGCTCAAAGTCAGGAGTTGGAAACCAGCCTGAGCAAGAGTGAGACCCCCATCTCTACTAAAAATAGAAACAAATTAACTGGCCAACCAAAACTATATAGAAAAAATTAGCCGGGTATGGTGGCACATGCCTGTAGTCCCAGCTACTTGGGAGGCTGAGGCAGAAGGATTGCTTGAGCCCAGGAGTTTGAGGTTGCTGTGAGCTAGGATGACTCCACAGCACTCAAGCCCAGGTAACAGAGTGAGACTCTGTCTCAAAAAAAAAAAAAAAAAAAAGGAAATTCCAGAGACAGCCCCTCCTGGTGCTTGGGGAAAGTAAGAGTGATCGATCAAAGAGACAATGGGGCAGGGGAAGGTCAGAGAGAGAGACCTTGGTTTTGAGGATTATTTCTGAGACCCTTTTAATTTCCTTTAATTCAAAGATATAAGCCTGCCAGAACACCCTATTTTGAGGTATCATTGTTTGAACCCCAGCAGTGGCAAAAATAATTGTCATATGGAATGATGTTGTATCAAATGTTTGCTAGTGAAGAATGAGGAACATAGACACACAAGATTTATATTTTATATTTAATAAAATGTAAAATAACATCAATTTAAGGTACCATTATTTTATGTAGCACCAAGAAAGAAAAAAACACAGATTAACTATGCTTTCTATATATGTCAATTGTAAGACATATCTCAATTTCAGTCTTTAAAATATGAAAAAAGTGAATCTTGGAATTGATTAAGTACAATAGTATGCATATCTTTAAAATGTGAGTTAATAGATTTATTATCCCTTCCATAGTAGTAATGCAAGGGCAGACACAAGTCCCACAGGTTTCCATTCAATCTGTACATATGAACTTGAAATTAAGGAGATACAGAAAGAACCATTTATTTTGTAGGTATTAGGACTAGGAGTGGAGTAGGAGGAAAGTAGGCAAAGAAAAGCCTTGATAGAAGAAAGGATATTTGACTTAGGCATTGAAGGCAAAGGAAAACTTCAAGCATTACTTCCAGAGGGTTGAAGTCTGGGAAGTCTCTATTTTCAGAATGAATATAGAGAACATGGCTGGTAGATTTTTCATTTTACTAAAGTTTTAATGATGAGATAAATCTTTGAAAAGAAGGAAAACTCTGAAACCTGTTCAGACATATGGCCTTGTAATTCATGGCAAGGATTTGAAGTTTAATCTGAGAAGGGTGGGGGAGGACTTTGAGTATAGAGGTAATGAACAGGGAGGTAATAATCTTATTATATTTAAATGGATCACTCTATAGGCTCTGGAGAGAGTATAGAAAGGCAAGTATGGAAGTAGAGAGATGGTGGTGATGGTTTGGGCTAAAGTGGAGATGATGGAGAAGGGAAGGTAAGATGGGGTTGGTGCTATATATTGAAGGCTGAGTTGACAAGATTTGCAGATGGGATATAAGAAAAAGAGAGGCATAGATATTGACTCCAAAATGTTCAGCCTGAACAGCTAGGCAATAGGAGTGCTATTTACTGAGAAAAATCTGGAGAGGAGCAGTTTGGAATTGAAAACAGACTATGGAATGGCATTTGTTTTGGGACATGTTAAATTTGAGAGATTTACTAGACAGATATCTAAAATGGATGCCAAACAGTTTGGAGTTCAGGGGAGATGTTGGAGCTAAATATATACATTTGAGACAGTATATAATATTTAAAGCCATAAAATTGGATTAGATCTCCTAGGGGCCACGTGTGGTGGCTCACACCTGTATTTCTAGCACTTTGGAGGTCAAGGCAAGAGGATCCCTTGAGGTTAGAAGTTCAAGATTGGCCTAAGCAACATAGTAAGATCCCATCTCTTCAAAAAATAGAAAAATTAGCTGGGCATGGGGGCATGTGCCTATAATTCCAGCTACTTGGGAGGCTGAGGCAGGTGCATCACTGGAGGCTAGGAGCTTGAGGTTGCAATGAGCTATGATGTTGCTGCTGCACTCGAGCCTGGACAACACAGCAAGACCCTGTTTCAAAAAACAAAACGAAATGAAACAAAACCTAAAAGATCTCCTAGGAAATAAGTCAAGCAACAAAGAGGAAAAGTCCTATGTTTGAACTTTAGATCCTTTAGCATTTGATTGTTAAAATGAGATGGAGGCCGGGTGTGGTGGCTCACGCCTGTAATCCTAGCACTCTGGGAGGCCGAGGTGGGCGGATTGCTCAAGGTCAGGAGTTTGAAACCAGCCTGAGCAAGAGTGAGACCCCCCCCCCCCCCCCGTCTCTACTATAAACAGAAAATAATTGGCCAACTAATATATATAGAAAAAATTAGCCGGGGGTGGTGGCGCATGCCTGTAGTCCCAGCTACTCGGGAGGCTGAGGCAGAAGGATCGCTTGAGCCCAGCAGTCTGAGGTTGCTGTGAGCTAGGCTGACACCATGGCAATCACTCTAGCCTGGGCAACAAAGCAAGATTCTGTCTCAAAAAAAAAAAAAAAAAAATGAGATGGATACAGCAGAAGAATACGAGAAGTGACCAGGAAGGAGAAATAAATCAGAGAGAGTAGGATCCTAGAAGCCAGGCGAAGAAAGTGTTTTGTTGGGGCTCAGAAACTGCTACCCCAAAATATGGCATTTTGATATGCTGAACTGAAGAAGAAGCATCAAGGTCTCTCTGACTTCCCTTCCCCCAATGACACTCCCAAAGATGAAACCGAAGTTCCTTTATTTGCCTAAGATCCAGATCCACCAAATAAACAATTGTTTTTTCTTTCCTTCCCTGTAAGACCAAAAATGTAACCACACCTCAACAAATCCTTTCACAAGATAATGTAAAATTAACCTCAGTTCCTGGATCTATTCATTCTCCCTAGTAATCCTTTATTGCCCCTCAACAGAATTCCTCTTCTTCCCTCTCCAATAACCTGTTTTGCCAGGATGGTAGATAAGCTTCTGAACTGTTTTGGGTGGGGGTAATCACTCTGTGGTTTTTCCCTGTGTACACGTTAATAAAATTTGTATGTCTCTTCTCCAATTAATGTGCCTTTTGTGAGTTGATTTTTCAGGGAATCTTCAGAGAGCAAAGGGGAAGTTTCTCTTGGCCCTTACAGTTTCAAGAATGAGGAAGTAGGGCTGAGTGTGGTGGCTTATGCCTGTAATCCTAGTACTCTGGGAGGCTGAGGTGGGAGGATTGCTCAAGGTCAGGAGTTCAAGACCAGCCTGAGCAAGAGCAAGGCCCTGTCTCTACTAAAAATAGAAAAAATTAACCAGTCAGTTAAAAATGAAACAAAAAATTAAACGAGTGTGGTGGCTCGCACCTGTAGTCCCAGCTACACAGGAGGCTGAGGCAGGAGGATTGCTTGAGCCCAGGAGTTTGACATTGGTGCGAGGTAGGCTGAAGTCATGGCTCTCACTCTAGCCCAGGCAACAAGGCGAGACTGTCTCAAAAAAAAAAAAAAAAATGAAGAAATGATAAGTTATGTTAAATGTTACCAATTGATGAGAGAGAAGAATTACCCATATCGGACATGACACTGTGGAATTTACCAGTGATCTTCATAGGAGTAGCTTAAGCAGTTGGATCACTGTCTTCCTTTTCATCTCAAGCCATGACAGGATCCCAGAAAATTTCTGCACCTATATAACATTTTTTTTTTTTTTTTTTTTTTGAGACAGAGTCTCACTCTGTTGCCTGGGCCAGAGTGCCACGGGGTCAGCCTAGCTCACAGCAACCTCAAATCCTGGGCTCAAGCAATCCTTCCACCTCAGCCTCCCAAGTAGCTGGGACTACAGGCATGTGCCGCCATGCCTGGCTAATTTTTTCTCTATATATATTTTAGTTGGCCAATTAATTTCTTTCTATTTTTAGTAGAGACGGTGTCTCGCTCTTGCTCAGGCTGGTCTCGAACTCCTGAGCTCAAATGATCCACCCGCCTCAGCCTCCCAGAGTGCTAGGATTACAGGCGTGAGCCACCGCGCCGGCCTGACATTCCTTAATCTCTTTCTTTCCTTACCTCTTTAGCTCCATGGCACATGGGTTACCTAATCTTAGCCTCACACTCTGGATTATGTTTTCATCGAAAACTGTTTCACATCAAAAATGTTATGGTACCAATAACCCATTCTGACTGTAGGCTTAAAGTTTTATAATTACTATGATTATATTCTCCCATCAGTCCACTACTGGCTGCTCTTCTATCCAACCAGGATTATATAACTGATCATCTGAGACCACTATGACTAGGACTTGGGACATGTAGGGCTCATGGGGTGTAATCATAGAAGCCACTTTATTTTTGTCCCTTGCAGTCCCTTTAATCCTGCTGAGTGGGGCTAGTCCTTGTCCTGCCCCTTGAAAACTTGAGCAGGTTCCATGACTTTTCTGGTCCCTTAGTTCTACATTCTACTCCAGTTTCAATTCAGTGATTTTAAAACATCCAGTCCATATGCTAATTTCAATACAGCAATTTACAATGTAAGAGCCAATATATGAAGCAACACTGCAATCTTCATTTAAAGGAAAGATTTGGACCCTCTCTCCTTGTTGGGCTTGGAGGCAAATGGGAATCTTTGATGCAGGTTGAGATCCTGCACCAGGTCTCCCCATGCCTTCCTGCCACCTTGCTTACTCCATGGCAGCTGTTTCTGACTCTGCTGGGGTAGTGAGAAAGCCAAGGAGAACCAGCATTTTTATTGGAAAATGTCATCATGCTGTCTGGGTGGTGCAGATTTTGAAGCTGACTCTGCCTGTGGGCGAGTTCTATGGAGGACCCCCCTCGCCTGCCCCAGGCCTACTCGGTTGCCATTCCCTTGGTAAAGGCACTGTCCTGCCTCATCACTTTGAGCTCTGCCCCTTCGTGCCTTTAACTCAGCCTGACAGGCTGCTGTTCTGGGCAGGATCCTTTCCAAGACAACCCCAGGCTGATATTCCTACTATCACATCTGCACTAAGGAATCATGCACCTTTAGAGGAATATGGTTACTTCCCCAGTGCAAAGCTGTTATTGCTTGCTCAAGCGTGAGTCTGAGAACTCTTCAAGCTCCTGGTAGGATCTTAAGAAGCTCCTCTCACTAGACTTCTGGTGAGTGGGCAAGCACTTCCCCCTACCCCTTCTGCTTGATGTTGGCAGGGGTTGGGGGGATTCAGACAACATAGTTTTTTCCACCTCTTCCACATAATATCTGTCCCAAGTTTTCAGTCTTTTAACCCTTTTATATTTTCCATGTGGGTGAGAGGTCCAAGAGTTCTGTAATGTCTTCTCAGATGATTCCCCTTGGGATTTGCATCTGATACATTTGGCAACTGACTTTGATGGCTGATGCCCTATTTCGGCACCTCAGTAGAAGCACCTACATCCCTCAGCACCGTTGATCCTTTTGCACTTCTTTTTTTTTTTCCACCTATAGCTGCAATATCTTTTGCAGTTCTTTTATTCATTTTGTTAATGCAATCATTTATTTCACAAATCTCATTTGAAAATAAACTATGTGCCAAATGTTATTCTGAGCTCCAGGGACAGAAGAGTGA
>VSMD01040014.1:0-16911 GCA_008750895.1 Mirza zaza
TCCGGCTGGTGGCTATATTGTCTCTCTGTCTCTCTGGGCAGCCGCCCGTAGGGTCGGGGGAGGGGAGGAGGAGGCAATATGGCGTCTGCCGTGCGGCTCGGGTCTGTGCACACAGAGGTGCCCCGAGGGAGTTGGGAGCCTGGTGCCGCGTCCGCTACTGGCTTACTGCTCACTGACGGCAGTTGTCGCTGGGCTGGTGTCCGCAGGTCCCTCCCCTTGCTGGGGAGCCCACCAGCAGTCCGGGATGTAGGGGAGGGGAAACGGCAGATCCACCTACCCTTCCCGCTGGTCTCCGGGCTGCTCCGGGGGTCCCAGCCTCCAGTTCTCCTCCGCGACCTCCTCCCGTGGAGTCTCCCGTGGTCTCAGGTACTCCTCCTGCCGACCCTCATCCGATGTAGGCTCGTCTTCTTTCTTCTAATTTCTGCTAGAATCTGTCTTTTCTTCAGAGACACTCTGTCTGGCGGTGTTTCTCATCCGCCATCTTCTCCTAGTGAGCTTTTTTTGATTAAAAAATTATCCTACCACTGCAACACAGGCATTTTATTCTTATGCATATTTTTTCATAATAGTAATAATAACCTAGATACAGTTTTGCAAAATGCCTAACATTGTGTCAAAAAACTTTCCATGTTGTTGCAATGTTACTGTAATATTAAAAGAATTTTCATGACTACTTAACACCTAGTGGTAGGGACCATTTAATCCTCCATCCTCAAGTTTCCATAAAGAGAACCAAATTTGTCTTAATGTGCAGAAGAAAACAATTTGGCAGGAAAGCTTCTAGTCCTACCCTCATCCACCACGTATATGCAGGAGGAGGAGAAATTTTTCTAACTAATAATCCTTACATTAATTGAGACACATCCTACATATGAGTATATGAGATTAACTTGCTTTCAAAGCAGGAAAGCTCTCCTGCCTACATTCAGGCCAGCCTTGAACTACAAGCTTCTGTATCAGTGGTTCTCAATCCTGCAGCATATCAGAAACACCTGATGGGTCTAAAAGTATACTGACACCCAGGTCTTGCCACAGACCAATACAGTATTACTAGGATTGGGCCCACACAGTGATATTTTTATAACTCTCTAGGTGCAAGGCCAGGATCATGAACCACAGCTCTACTAATGTGCAAATATGCACATTAGTGCTTCTGCTCTATCTGTCCAGACATGGAGAAGGTTAAGGAAAAATCATCCTTGACTGGGAGAAACAGGAGAGAAATCACTCTGTTATGCATTGAATGTTTGTGCCCCTCCACGCTTCGTATGCTAAAATCCTAACCTCCTTGGTGATAGTATTAGGAGGTAGGGCCTTTGGAAGTAGGGCACGAGGGTAGAGCCCTCATCAATGGAATTAGTGCCCTTATAAGAAGAAATCAGAAAGAGTTTCTTTACCGTCTCTCTCTCCTCGACACCATGTGAGGAGACAATGAGAAGTTGGTCATCTGCAAAGTAGGAAACATGCTCTCGCCAGACACCAGATCTTCCATCACCTGGATTTTGGACTTTCCAGCTTCCAGAACTATGAGAAATAAATGTTGTTTAAGCCACTCAGTCTGTGGTAATTTGTAATTGCATCTGTAACTCACTGAGATAGATTTACTGTTAATAAAGCTTTGACCCCAATGTGACTCTCTTCGTCTGCTCAGTTGGTTAGAAGCTGAGTGGAACAGGGATATAATCTCTGAACTTCTTATTATACCATAAACACTGAGTAGTAAAATCACTACTATTTATTTACTTCTGTAAATTAATGTTGCCTCTTTTTTGTTGCTATTAATAAGAATAGATTTTCTCCTTATTTGGGATTACTGCTAGAAGTGGATTTCTTAGGGCTAGTACATGATCTTATTTGGGCTTACATTTTCCTCATTAGTTTTACTACATATAACACATTTTTGTTCTCTTTTTCCCACCAGATATCTAGAAACTTACACAGCTTACTTTTATTTAACTAATGGTCACATTTACATTTTCAACCTTGGACTGAAGTTTATATTTTACTAACTAACACTATCAAAAACATATCTTTAGATGACTTTCCATACATACTGAGGGACTTACCATGATTTTTTTTGTCTATCACATGACTGCATTCGGTTTTTATTTTAATTTTTAAACAATAAGTTTAATATTTTAAAGTAGTCTTAGGTTCACAGCAAAATAGGGCAGAAAGTATAGAGAGTTCCCATATACCATTCTCCTCCCCTCCCACAGCCACTATCAACACTGTCAACCTACCATCAACATCCACACCAGATGTTCTGGCATTCAGATTTAAAACAAAAAAAAAGAAAGAAAATAAATAATAATAAAATAAAACATCCACACCAGAGTAGTGTATTTGTTATGATTGATGAATCCACAGTGAGACATCATTTCCTCAAATCCATAATTTATATTAAGGTTCACTATTGGTTTAGTACGTTCTATGATTTTGGACAAATGCATAATGGCATGTATTCTCCCTTACAGTATCCTACAGGACAGTTTTATTGCCTTAAATAGCTCCTGGGTTCCTCCCTTCCTCCAACCCAGAAACAGGTTATATAGTTACTCTATTATTAAGTTTTTGAGGAACTTCCAAACAGTTTTCCATAATGGCTGTACCAATTTATATTCCCACCAGCAGTGAACAAGTGTTCCCTAATTTTAGCTCTTATACTTAGGTATTTGATCAATTTTGAGTTAATTTTTGTGAGGTGAGGATCCAACTTCATTCTTTTACATGTAAAGATCCAGCTGTACCAGCACCATTTGTTGAAGAGATTTCTTACCTCCTTGGATGTTCTTAGCACACTTGTAAGTGTGCTAAAAATCAGTTGACCCCCCACTTATACATACAGTGGAATATTATTCACTTATCAAAAAATCAATTGACCTTGAGTATATGAACTTATTTCTAGACTGTCAATTCTATTCCAGTGATCTATATTTCTATCCTTTTGCCAATACCAAACTGTTTTGATTACTGTAGCTTTTCAGTCATGTTTGAAATAGGGAAGTGTGAATTCTCCAACTTTGTTCTTTTTGTACCTTCCAGATTGTTTTTGATACTCATGGTTTCTTGCAATTTCACATGAATTTTAGGATTGGCTTTTCCATTTCTACAAAACAGTAGATTGTGCTTTTGACAGGAACTGATCTCTTGAACTTATATCTCCATCTATCTGAAATTTTGTATCCTTTTGCCAACATCTCTTAATGTTTCTCTACTCCAGTAGCCCCTGGTAACCACCAATCTACTCACTATGTCTATGAGTTCAACTTTTTTTAGCTTCTACATATAAGTGAGATAAGTATTTATTTTTCTATGCCTGGTTTATTTCACTTGGCATTATATCTTCCAGGCTTATCCTTTTTGTCACAAATGACAGAATTTCTTTCTGAATAGTATTCCATTGTTTATATATGCCACATTTTCTTTATTCATTCATCCATTGATGGACATTTAGGTTGATTCCATATCTTGAATATTGCGAATGTTTCAATGAACATGGAGTGCAGATATCTTTTTGACATGCTGATTATATTTTCTTAGGATATATACCAAGTAGTGATATTGCTGGGCCATGTGCTAGTTCTATTTTTAATTTTTTGAGGAAACTCCATACTGTTTTTCATAATGACTATACTATAATAATTTACATTCCCACCAACAGTGTGCAAGAGTTCCCTTTTTTCCACATCTTGTCCAACACTTACCTTTCATCTTTTAGATAATAGCCATTCTAGTGAGTGTGATGTTTTATCTCATTGTAGTTTCAATTTGCATTTCTTTGATGATTAGTGATGTTGAGCATTAGAGTTTATTTCTTAGTAATCATTTTAATCCTAATGGATAATTGGTAGTTTTTGGAATCCTATATATTGAAGAAATTATATGTTGCTTTGTACATGCCAAATTTTATAATTGTATTCTGACTTTTTTGTGAAGGAATGTTTCTAACTGATAGAAAATAGCCACAGAAGAACATTGTCCATTATGCAGCTATATTAATTATCAAATCAACTCTTTGCCAATATTGTATCATTTAAACTTCAACCCACTTCTCTCACTATTGTCTCAAACCAAATTCCAGATATCATATCATTTTACACACACACATATATACACAAACACATATGTTTAATACCAATCTCTAAAAGATAGGGACTTCTAAAAATATAACCTCAATGCCATTATCATACCTAAAATTTTCACTGCAATTTCTTAATATCACCAAATGTCCAGTCACTGTTGAAATATCCATTTGTCTCATAAATAATTAATATAAAAATATAATAAAAATATTTCTACAGTTTTTACAAATCAGGATTCAAATAAGGTTCATAAATTTTTATTAGTTCTTTAGTATTTTCATTCTCTTTCTTATATCTTCCTCCCTTCCTCCTCCTCTTCTTCTTCCTCTCCTTTCCCCTTTCTGTCTCTTGCAGTTTATTTGTGAAAGAAATTGTGCAATTTTTCTGTGGAATTTTCTACAATCTGGATTTGTCTGCAAATCCAGCTTAATAATAAGTTTATTGCAGCTTAACAAGTTCCTCTGTACTTTGTATTCTCCATGATGTCTGCTTATGTTGCTGTTTTGATGAAATTAGCAGCTGTTGCAATTCAATGTCTAGATTGATTCATTTATAGAGCATTAATAGAGTAAAAATAAAAACATAGTTATGTGTGTGAGCAGGGGTATAGGGTGGGTTGATGAGAGAAGAAATAGTCTAGAATACATGACTGTCTGCTTAGAGTGAGACTGGTAGAAATGAATCACACTCAACCACTTAATTCCTTTGTCCCCTACCTAAAGTTCTGGGGTGGGAAGGTGTCTGCCATTGCCATTAGTCTGCATCCACTGGGAGTGGGAGTCATTCCCCTAAAGATAAGTAAAGCTGTTGTTATTAATAGAAACACAAATAGATCCTCTGCAAACAAAAATAACAGATGTCACTCTTGGCTCTTGGTAAATATAGTCCATTTTTTGAGAATATTTATTAAAATATCTTTACCTGTTTTCACTGGAATTTGATCATATTTACCAACTAGTAGTTTGGTATTCTAGCTAGTGATTGAATTTCTTCCATGCAAATGAATGGTGGAAAAATACTGCTATGTACCCAATTCATGGTTCTTTCTATGACATATACTTTATATTGATAAGCCATATGTCATTATTTAATAATAAGCCATATGTCATTATTTTTAGATGAGACCAAGAATTTTTCATTTGCATATAATCATAGATTTTTCAATATGGTGCTCCACCTCTTGCTGTTTCTTTTATTTCTCAAAGACTTATTTAAATCCAATATTCTGAGGAAAAAAATATATACATATATATTTATAAAAGAGATAAGCAAAATGGCTAGATTAAATCCAGTTAACGGATGGAATTGGGGAGGGCAGGAAATGAGAAAATCATTGGTAAGCAGGATGAAAACATGATAACAGAGTTGGCCCATTGCTATCTTGTGAAGCCTCATGAGCTGCACTACTAGTTCAGGTGAGTTAAAATGTTTGAATTAATAGCAAACACTCAATAACTATGGAAAGAATAGGTTAGGAAAGATGGCTTCTTGAGATGATGAAATGGGAATCGGTTTCCCCTTGGGGTTTCTCCTTGCCTGTTTGTTGATGTTACATATGAGGCTATGGTATCCCCAAAGGCTAGACCTTCCCTTCAGGCACAATTGTTTTCAGAAGTTTTATGGGTTTTGCCTCGGTGAGGTCTAGGTATAAGGAAGGAGAATGAACAAGCTCTTGAGTCACAGTCCCATTTGATAACAAAGGTGAAAGGGCCCAGGCCATTCCAATTAGTATTTCATGTGAACACATTGGAGGCTCCTGGGGTTGGTAGAGTCCCAGAGTGAGAGCATGTAAGTAAGGCTGCTTCACTGTGATGAGCTTCCTTATAGTAAGGCTTTTATAAAACACGACAAAAAGGGGATTCCTAATTTTGTAAGGATCTGGGCAAGAGGGTGTGAAACTCTGCCCAGACTTCCTAACTTTGGTGTATGATGTTAGATACAGAGAAAAGGTGAGACTAAGGTTATACCCCACCCTCAGAGTAAATGGAAAGGGAATAGAAAATAATAAGCCCTAATCATCTTATAGAAAATAGCGTGATATTGGCACCAAAGAGAGTTTGACAAAGTACAAATATTATTGTCAAAGGAAGCAGTAGGTTGGAGGAATTTTTGATTGTAACATATAAAATTTATTTACATGTTTTAGTGGAAACTCAAAGACTGAGTTGGAGAATATAGTCATGCAACATGGAGAGACATTTTATGGTTCCTTCATGCAAGATGTGTGACAGAGGACCTAATTTATTTTGTGAGAGTCCAGAGGATCTATTTTTGAGACAATAAAAAAGGAGGTTCTTATTTATATATCCCAGATTCAACTTATGTCAAATCTGAGATTCATCAACACCAGGTGGGGGGACAAAACATAACAGACTAGAAATAGAATTTAGATCAAGAAGGTATTAAACAGATCATATTCCTAACATAGTTCGTTAGATCAGTAGGGTGACTTTAGTTAACAATAATCTACTGTACATTTCAAAATAGCTAGGAGATGATAATTCAAATGTTTCTAGCATGAAGAAAGATAAATGTTTAAGGTGATGGATATACCAGTTACCCTGATTTGATCTTTACACATTATATGAATATGTCAAATTATCACATGTGCACAGAAAATATGTACATCTATTATGTATCAAAAAAAGCCTAGTAAAGAGTCAGAATTTGTCTCTTAGTGCTCTCATCAAAGAGGAAAGTTAAGAATAAGCAGGGTTGGGGCTTGACACTCTAGCTCTCTCCTTCCTCCATGACTGTAGATGTCCCTGAAGCTCCAAGTAGGAAGTAAAAATCCTGAGGCACTTATCTGTCCCTTTCCAGGGATTCCTCCTTTTGTTTCTGTTCTTCCAGATTTCAATTTACTTTACTGTCTTGAGACGTGCAGGTGCTGTCTTTGTATCTTCATATCTCTCCTAAAAGAATTTTTCTCCTCTGTCTTTCCCTAGCATCAGCATCCTTTATCCCTTAAAGTTGCCTGAACAGGATCCACAGAGCTTGGGCTGTAATAGGAGCAATGTTGAGATATTGGGAAATAGGACAGGTACAGAGATGAATCCTTGAAGAAATCAGCCAACAAGAGTACTACCACTGCTTATTAATCTTATTGCATATAATTACTTTAAAACAGTTTTGTTTTGCTTGGAAGAAAATGGACTCTCTATGTTATTGCATTCTTATCCTCATAATGGATAAATGTACAGTCTTTGCTACTTTTTCCTTCTTGGAGAACGTTGTCTCTCATTCTTTCCCCATGAAGGGACTCCATCCCTCTTCCCTCCCAACTCTTCTTCTCTTTCATCTTCTTCTATACATCCATGTCGACAACTGTATGTGGCTATGTCTTGAATGAGTGATAGGATCATAACAGCATACAGTTTGAGCAACAACCACTGAAACAGAGCATAGAGGAAGAAATAGAGAAAAAAAAAACAGATGCTGGAAAATGTAAGTTTTCTTTCTCTTTTAAGTTTTTGCTCCATGTATGATCTTTAAAGAGAAAGCACCAAGAGAGATGTCCTTAAAATGGAGTTTTGATTTTTTATTAAAGGTAACTTACTATTCTAGCATCCCACAATAGCGGCTGTTTTTGTAATTGGTACACTTTTTGAATTTGATATAATTTGTATCTTTTTCTTCTAGGAAAGCTAGAAAAAATCAAACCATAAAAAATCAAACTAAAATAATAACTTATCATTAGCTTTTCCCATTATAAAGTATAGATGATGAAATGGTCATTTTATACTTTTTTCATCCACTTGCTTATTTATCACATTAAATTTTAATCTCATTATAAAAATGCTATATATGTGTTCTAGAAAATGTAGGCCATATAAAATGAAATGGATAAATAAAATCCTGAATTTAAAAAAACCCTCTATAAATTCTCTATCCAGAAATTACCCTTCAGGTCTTTGGTATATTTTCTTGTGGTCATTTTAATGCATATCTGGTAAACTATGACCATACTGTAAATATTACATATTTTAAGCATAAAATGTGTAACAAAAATTACACATTTTAAGCATAATCTTACACTGTAGGTAATATTATCATATTATCACACTCCTAGGTGTAACCTAAAACATTATTCTTAATGGCTACATAGTTTAAGTTTTATGAATGTACTGAAATTTATTTAACTTGTCCTATATCATTGGATAACCAAGTTTTACACTACTTTGAATCATCCTGTGATAAATATTTTTGTGTACAAAGATCATATGATTATTTCTGATTGTTTCCTTGGTAAAATTCCCCCAAAATTAATTTCTTGGTCAAAGATTGTGAGAATTCTCCAGGGTCTTTATCCATGTAGCCAATTGCTTTCCTGAAAGATTTCATTAAGTTGTACTTCACCTCTATAGGTTGGTTAATATCCATATTTTCTACAGTATGAGAGCTATGATTTATTTAAAAAACCCAAATAATTGACAGGTGAAATGGTATCATGTTTATTAATTTATATTCCATTAATTATGAGTGAGGTATACTATTTTTCCAAATGTTTATTAATCCATCCGTATTCCTTTTTGTTCTGAGACACTGCATTCCTTGTAAGGAGCAGTTTTCCTCGTACATTAGGTTTAATGTCATTACCATTTAAAGGATCAGGGTAAGGTTTATTCAGAACTGTATAATTTGTTATGTGAGAAACGATACATCATAGCTGATATTAAATTTTTACAGATGAGATCTATTAGTTAAAGTTGACCTGAAAATGTATGTTTGAGGAGATTTAGGAAAAACAAAGTCCAACTAAATGAATTTGGATGTGCTCCAGGACAATGTGACAAACGCAAAAAAAAAAACAAAAATGAAAGCCTAATGACTTGAATGTTTTTATGATGAAAGACAATGTGAATGTGTAACCTGCTATTTAACAAAGAGAGCTCAAAAGGCAATCAATTTTTATCGATTTTTAGTATTTTCATTACAATTCAGCGGAAATGTTCCTTACTAGAAGACTTGAGTATCTCATCTGTTCTGTGACTAAATTCCTATAGTGAAGATAGATATTTTAGGAAACCAAAGCCATCCCTAACTCTTTGGCTTTTGGGTAAGGTATCAGATTTATCATATAATACATTTTTGTTCCTCTATGTCTCTAGAGAACTCAGCAAAATAGTAATAAAAGAAAACCACATAATAATAAATGAGAAGAAAGGGGAATCATTACCAGATGTGATATTTTAGTGGATTTCTAAGAGTCAGACAGAAAGTAGCAATATGATAAAAATCCCTTAGAATACCCAGGACGGGATTATAATGGATGGAAGTTACAATGTTTGCAACTTAATCACAGTGATGACATCCCATCATCTTGTCATATCCCATTGGTTAATGCTGCCAGGAGGTGGGAATCACTGGAGGCTAACAGTCTTCCTGCTACATAAGCAAAAGACAGAATGCCTAATGATAGAGATGGTAAAAAATGTGTATGTGCATGTGTTAATTTATGTATGTATGTATTCATATGTAAACACATATGTCTGTATACCCACATGCATACATATGAGAAAAATACATAACAAATTAGAAATATATAAAGATAGTATTATTTAGAAGAACTGATGAAGTATTAAAACAGAATACTAATTTTATTTTTATTTTTTTCCAAATGAAAGTAAGAAACTTTAATCTAATGCCAGATATAAAATATGGACCCAAAAGAAACAAAACTTGGGGTTGAAAATTTAGGGGATGCTATTAGATAAATAAATGTTTTATTCTTGAAAATATTCACAATAAGTCACTGTTTGTTCTTTTTTTGAACATTTTGAGTGCTAAGAAACTATCAACTACCAAAGTAGCTCATTCTAAGTTTTTACAGGTCTAATTATTTTTTTTTATTTTTTTTTATTTTTTGAGACAGAGTCTCACTCTGTTTCCTGGGCTAGAGTGCTGTGGCATCAGCCTAGCTCACAGCAACTTCAAACTCCTGGGCTCAGGCGATCCTCCTGCCTCAGCCTCCTAGTAGCTGGGACTACAGGCATGTGCCACCATGACAGCTAATTTTTTTCTATATATTTTTAGTTTGCCAATTAATTTCTTTCCATTTTAGTAGAGACAGTGTCTCAGGGTAGTCTCGAACTCCTGACCTTGAGCGATCCAACTGCCTCAGCCTCACATACAGATCTAATTATTTACAAGTTATTCTTGATTCCAATATGAAGTTAAGCACCTCATCTTTAAAAAATTGATCCTAGGTCTGTTTCCTGCAGCTGAGATATATTTAACTTCTATACAACGTTCCTCAATTAATTGAAGATGATTAAAAAGAAAGAGGTAGACCTCTTTCCAAGCAAAATATCTCTACTTCCTTCAAGCACAGAATACTAATTTTATAATAATTTTAGGAATATTTTCCTTTAATGGGGTGTAACACTGGCCTTATCAAAGATTAAATACAACCATAGTACATCTTTGGTTCTGCAGTAGATAATATTTACATAATTATAATAAGATAAATGTTCTTTATGGATTTTAAAATTTTACTTGGAAGACAACTATGATTACAACTTATAATTTACATGTCTTCATTCTTGACATTATACAAGTCAAGGTACAGCTTTCTGAAATTTGGGTTGGTGAGAGGAGAAGTGGAGGCTAAATTTGGGGGAATGAGAAATATAGATTTAAGTAAACCATTTAAAGTAGAAAAGCAAGAACTAAAGAACTTGCTTTTGAAGAACTAAAATAATCATCAAAATTTGGGGAAAGGAGGAGAAAGGAGCAAGGATAATGCAATCAAGACAAACTTTCATCTTTCAGAATAGAGAGACAAAAGGTATCTTAAATTGAGAAAACATGAACATGATACATAGGCAAGTGGCATGTTATTTAGAGGCAGAGAGGCATGAACTACCAGAATAGTTAAAACTAAACATGGTGGTAGGCAAGCATAGTGTAAGGGAACTCCTCTTCTTGTTATACATTCTCCTGTACATACACTATACTATTTTGACATTATTTTTCTCATATTCACATAAAAATATAGCATCACATCAAATATCTTTATTTTTATAGCAGCCTCAAAAGTTAGCTCTTTGGTGTACCCTGTCGATCTGCCTATTAGGGAAAACCTGAACTGAAAAGACATAAAAATCTCACCCACTGGCAGATTATTTATTCATTAAAAATAATCAATAGAATCAATGATTATAATAATCATTTCTACTTTCATCCCAGGTAAGTTTAGTGAGTTAATGGAATATGAACACCCCTACCAAAGAACAAAATTGAGCTTCTCCACATACAGAGTTTGCACCAGCTCTTCACTCCAGTGGCACATCTAAGATGCAGGGACTCTGAGGTCTGAGTGAGCTTGACATCTTTCTCTTCCCTTTCCAACTGTGATCTTTCTTCTTTGCAGATGATGTCTTATGGCCACTAGAAACTGGACAGAAGTGACTGAATTTGTCTTGCTGGGCTTGTCCAGCTGGCCCGAGATGCAGCCAGTTATTTTTGGTCTTGTCCTTGCCATGTACCTGGTTGCAGTTATGGGCAATGCCCTATTAGTAATTGTTGCCCACTCAGACCCCAAGCTTCAGACTCCCATGTATTTCCTGCTCAGCCAGCTTTCTTTTATTGACATATTTCTGACAACCATCACTGTTCCTCAGATGCTGGTGCACACACTGTCTGTGCATCGAATCATCTCATATAACTGCTGCATAATCCAGCTGTTCTTCTTTATGGCTGTGGGCAGCATGGAAGGCCACTTGCTAGCTGCCATGGCATATGACCGCTACGTTGCCATCTGTGACCCCTTAAGATACTCCACCATTGTCAGCCATCGCCTCTGTCTGTGCATAACGTTGACCTCATGGGTGGTTGTCAGCCTGAACAGCCTCCTTTATAGTGTGTTGGTCTCCCGCTTAACCTTCTGTGGCAACCGGGTTACCCACTTCTTCTGTGATATCACTCCCCTGTTGCAGCTTTCCTGCACCCGGCCAGTGGTTAATGAAATGTTAATATTCACTGAGGGTGTAGCTGTGGTGGTCAGCCCCTTCTTCTTCATTTTGGGTTCCTATGCCCGCATTGGTGTTGCTATAGCCCGCATGCACTCAGTGGCTGCCCTGCGCAAAGCTCTGTCTACCTGTAGCTCCCACATCCTGGTTGTGCTGCTCCTGTATGGCTCTGTGATCCACATGTACCTCCGACCATCCTCCAGCTACGACTTGGACCAGGATCGTCAGGTCGCCATCTTCTACACGGTAGTGACCCCTATGCTAAATCCACTGATCTACAGCCTCAGGAACCAGGAGGTTAAAGGAGCTCTTCGACGGCTTTTTAAGAAACTCTGCATCTCAGGAAACTTCCAACCTGGCTCCCAGGCAAACAGGGAATGGCAGCACATCTCCTGAGCTCAAAGAGTTAAGACCTAAATAGATGGAGTATACCTTTACTAACTGATATGAATCACATTCCTGGGGAATAACCTTCCCTGTTGGCTCCTTCTTGGTGGGATTTGGGAAAAAGTGAGTTCATGAATAAATGGTTCTGGTGTCTGTTGAGGGACCTAGAATCTCATTGTATTGAAACTGAAAAGATATTTTTCAATCAGCAAGTCTGAACCTCTCATCTATCTGGTCTAATAAGGGACACAGAGAACTATTAAGCAAAATGATAACAAATCAGTATGGCTTGCATAACTTTGATCATTTCAGTAATGGTGTAGCACGTGCTGTCTTCTAGAGAGAAATCAAAGTGAGTTACAATGCCATTATACAGAAGAGAGAGTTTTGAATAAACCATCAAATAGCCTAAGCCTCTCTTCAAATTGTAATATTTTTATAGTCTCTCTCATTTCAACAACCTCTCAACTCACAGTAATCATAGCTCAATATGTATAGTGACAAAATTATTCTATCTGTACCATTTTGCTACCCCAAAGAAGATAGTAGTAGGTTACTAATAATAGAGATTGGAGGAGAGTCTACACAGTGGTCTAACACCAAGAGCAGTTGGTCAGATTTGGGTTGTATGGGAAGAACTGTTTAGAAGTACTGATAGTTTAGATGTAATGTGTAAGGAAAAAAAGAGTAATTAAGAATGGACGGTGAAAATATGTGGAATCATCATGTCACTTATTTATATGTGGAAATCTATGGATGGTAAATAGCACGAAGATTTGATTAGGGGGCAAAATTAACAACTCTTTTTTCCCATGTTAATTATCTGATATGCATTAGGTATCCAAATGGAGATGTTTTAGAGACAGTTGAATATGTAATCCTTAGGCTCATGGAGAGGTCTATCAAGAGATATTTAATAGAAATGTCAGAGGCAATAAAATGCACATAATCTTTGAAGCTGTGGAACTGGATAAAGTCACCTAGTAAGAAAGTGTAGAAAAGAGAAGAGAACTATAGGCCGAGCCCTGAGATGAGTAAGCACTCCAACATTTAGAGCTCTGGGAGAGGAGATAGCAAAGAAAATTGATAAGTGTACATTGGTAGGAAGGGAGCAGCTAAGTTTTACATGTCAGTATCCTAAAAAAGACTATTTCCAGGATGGAAGAGTGGTCATTCTCTCAAATGTAGTAGTTGAGAGGTCATTAATGAGAACAGATTATTATTAAATTTGGCAAAATGTAGATTTTTTGGAAGCTTTGATAAGAGCAGTTAAAGAGAAAAATTTCAATTATCATCATTTTATGATGACATTGCATGAGAAGAAGTGGAGGTTGTGATTATATAGACACTTTTTAAGTATAGTTTTTTTCTGAGGAGATAGAAAAAAGTTTTGTATCACTTGAGGACATGAAATCAAGAGAAAGTTTCTTATAATTTTTGGAAAGAGTAGTGACATTAAGCACGTTTATTTGCTTATAGAATTGATCCCATAAAAATGAAACATTAATTATTCAAGAGAGAAATTAATTAATGGCAAGAACGAAGTCCTTGCAAGGGGATGCACATCTACTGGGGGATGATTTTATCTAGGAGCTGAGCCACCTCTTCCCCTGTAACAAAAAGGAAGTCAGAATATGTGAATTCAAATGTAGGTGAGCTGGTGGATTTGGTTGGGAAGAAGACATGGCTTGAAGAAACTTCAGCTGAAAGTGGTGGGATCACGGTTGTTTTAGAGAATTATAGGAAGAGAATATGTGAAATAATCATTCTCGAGTTTAGAAAAGTAAAGTACTAGGGAATATTGTAGGATTATCTGCAGTATTGAGTATCCATTTGGGTATTTTGTTCACAAGTTTAATAATAGTCAAATCAGCATAGTTGGGTGGTCTTCTCCAACAATATTGAGGTACTCATGTACAGACATAAATGAGAAAAATACTGGATTTACCCAGGGCTGAAGTTTTCCAGGTAGTACAAAAGAGGGCAAAAGAATAAGGGTGTTTACAAGAAGGTATTTATGGTTGTTAGGGTGGGAAGGAAGAGCATGAATTAGGTTATAGATAATGGAAAACGCTTTGAAGGAATAATAGATCTGTCATGTTACGGAGTTGATAGAGTTTGAGAACTAAATTAAATAAGGTGAAAAAAATAGAAGCTGATAGGAATTGTGATGTTTAAAATCAAGATTTCACAGATGATGTAATTATTGGTAATGGCAACATCTAAGATAGGACCATATGGGTGGATGGCTGAGATGGGGTAATGTAAAATATTGTTTGAAGCTCCAGAGGTCCCAAACTGAGAATTCAAGGTGTTAGTTAGACCATTTATGTAGATGTTTCCAAAAATGATAAATAGTGGTGGACATAGATAATCAGGTGCCCAAGTCATCAACGAATGAGGGAGAACCAGTAGAGAAATGATAGAGTATAGTAACAAGAATAGAAAAGTCTGTTTGAAAGAACTTCAAAGAAATTTTGAAATTTTGGAGATGTGAGGCACAAGGATCTCATATGGGATGGAAACTAGGAACTGAAAAGCCATAGGAACCAAAATAGATCCTCTGTCCATCACTCTGGAATTACTTTGTTCTTGTTATTACATCTCTTTGCAAATCAGATTCATGTTTCTTTCTGCAGGCCAGCCTTTTCTCTTCCTCCCTGTGTTTGGCTGCCCCAGAGAGAAAATGCGAATCATGTTCACTGTGGTCTGACCAAATATGTCTAGAGGATAGGAATACATAATATAAACACAGCTCCCTGGGCCAACCATTTTGTGTGCAAGTGTGTGATAATTAGAGTATCAATAAAAGGAAACATTGGCTGAGTTGACACTACAAAAAGTTTTTTTATTTGTTTGGTTGTTGTTTTTTGTGGGGGGAACGTAGGGGAGGTTACTATACTGACCCTTTCCAGCTCTCTAGATCTTCTAGGATGCCCTGCACATTTAACTTTTAGGGACACAAATCTTCTGGTTTTATGAGAGGACCAAGTGAGTTATTTTTTTTCAGCATATTATGGGGGTACATATTTTAAGGTTTCAAAAAATGCCCTTCCCCTCGCCCCCACAAGTCTGAGTTTCCAGCATGACCATCCCCCAGATGGTGCACATCTCACTCATTATGTATGTATACACTCGCCCCCCTCCCACCTGCCCAATACCTAATTACTGTAGTACCTATGTGTCCATTTAGGTGCTGCTCAGTTAATACCAGTTTGCTGGTGAGTATATGTGGTGTTTCTTTTTCCATTCTTGGGATACTTCACTTAGTAGTATGGGTTCCAGCTCTAACCAGGAAAATATAAGATGTGTTATATCACCGTTGTTTCTTAGAGCTGAATAGTACTCCATGGTATACATATACCACATTTTATTAATCCATTCTTGGATTGATGGGCACTTGGGCTGTTTCCACAGCCTTGCAATTATGAATTGTGCTGCTATAAACATTTGTGTGCAGGTGTCTTTTTTGTAGAGTGTCATTGGATCTTCTGGGTAGATGCCCAGTAATGGGATTGCTGGATCGAATGGTAGATCCACTTGTATCACTTTAAGGTATCTCCAAATTGCTTTCCACAGAGGTTGAACTAGTTTGCAGTCCCACCAGCAGTGTAGGAGTGTTCCTCTCTCTCCGCATCCACGCCAGCATTTATTGTTTGGGGACATTTTGATAAAGGCCATTCTCACTGGAGTTCAGTGAAATCTCATTGTGGTTTTGATTTGCATTTCCCTGATGATTAGAGATGTTGAGTATTTTTTCATATGTTTGTTGGCCATTCTTCTGTCTTCTTTAGAAAAGTTTCTGTTCAAGTCCCTTGCCCACTTTTTAATAGGGTTATTTGATTTTTTCTTGCTGATTTTCGTGAGTTCTAAGTAGATTCTAGTTATCAGCTCCTTATCAGATGCGTAGGATGTAAAAATTTTCTCCCATTCTGTAGGTTGTCTGTTTACTTTCATGACTATTTCTTTGGCTGTGCAGAAGCTTTTTAGTTTCATCATGTCCCATTTATTTATTTTTGTTGCTGCTTTGATTGCCTCTGGGAACTTCTTCATAAACTCTTTGCCTAGGCTGATGTCTAGGAGAGTGTTTCCAACATTTTCCTCTAGAATTCTAATAGTTTCATACCTTAGGTTTAAGTCTGTTATCCAGCGTGAGTTGATTTTTGTGAGAGGTGAAAGGTGTGGGTCCTGCTTTAGCCTTCTACAGGTGGCTATCCAGTTTTCCCAGCACCATTTATTGAAAAGGGATTCTTTTCCCCAGCGTATGTTTTTGTCTGCTTTGTCAAAGATTAGATGGCTATGTGAGGATGGTTTTATATCAGGATTCTCAGATCTGTTCCACTGGTCAATATTCCTATTTTTGTGCCAATACCAGATTGTTTTAATTACTACAGCTTTGTAGTATAGTTTGATATATGGCATATTGATACCTCCCATTTTGTTTTTGTTGCCTAGAATTATTCTTGATA
>VSMD01040015.1:0-46320 GCA_008750895.1 Mirza zaza
ACATGAGACATGTAATGGTTTTATACACCAAAAATCTTCCAATTTTCTTTAAAACCATGGATATAAAATTCATTCATGTTGCTTTCCACAGAGGTTGAACTAGTTTGCAGTCCCACCAGTAGTGTAGGAGTGTTCCTTTCTCTCTGCATCCATGCCAGCATTTGTTGTTTGGGGACTTTTTGATTACATTGAGAACTTTTAAATAAGTAAATATGTACACATACATACATATATACATACATATGGTGAGAATGTAGAGAAATTGAAATGTTGCCATGTTATTCTGAAACTTGGATTCTAATATTATACAAAATAGACATAGAACAGATCAGAAATTAAAAATACATAAAGAATAAAATTATTGGGGCCGGGCGCGGTGGCTCACGCCTGTAATCCTAGCACTCTGGGAGGCCGAGGCGGGCGGATTGCTCAAGGTCAGGAGTTCAAAACCAGCCTGAGCGAGACCCCATCTCTACTATAAAAATACAAAGAAATTAATTGGCCCACTAATATATATATATAAAAAAAAAGAATAAAATTATTTGCATTTCCCTGATGATCAGAGATGTTGAGCATACTGCAATGAGATATCACTTATCTACAGTAAGAATGACCTCCCAGTAAAAAGTCTCCAAACAATAAATATTGGCATAGATGTGCAGAGATAGGAACACTCCTACACTGATAGTGGGACTGCAAACTGGTTCAGCCTCTGTGGGAAGCAATATGGAGATACCTCAAAGCGATACAAGTAGATCTACCATTTGACTAAGCAATTCCACTACTGGGCATCTACCCAAAAGATCAAAAGTCACTTTATGAAAAAGACACCTGCACTCGAATGTTTACAGCAGCACAATTCACAATTAGGAAGCTATGGAAACAACCCAAATGTCCATCAAATCATGAGTTTATTAATAAAATGTGGTATATGTATACCTTGGAATACTACTCAGTTTTAAGAAACAATGGTGATATAGCACTTCTCGTATATTCCTGGATACAGCTGGAACCCATTCTACTAAGTGAAATATCTCAAGAATGGTAAAACCAGCACCACGTGTACTCACGAGCAAATTGGTATTAACAGATCAACACCTAAGTGGACATATAAGAGTAACATTTATCAGGTGTCGAGAGAGTGGGAACAGGAAGGAGGTGATGGGTATATACAACAACAACGAGTAAGATTTGCAACATTTGGGGGATGGACATGTTTGAAGCTCTTACTTGAGGGGGGGGCATGGGCAATATAAGTAACCTTAACATTTGTACCCCATAACACGCTAAAAGATAAATAAATAAATAAATAAAATAAAATTCATTCATGTAAAGTAGAAACTTTTCAGAAACTATCAATAAAAAAAAATAATGGCCTTAATGTGGAATAGAAATTCTGTATATAAGTGATCCTCACCAAGGGAGACTAGGTTTCCATAGTTCTCCAACATCACATCCCTATACAAATTCCGCTGAACATTGTCAAGGCATGCCCACTCTTCTGCAGAGAATTCTATAGCCACATCCCTTAATGTCACCAGCTCCTGTAAAAAGACACATATTTCCCAATTGGCCATAGAGAGAGTTCTTAATTTGACTACAAGCAAAATGAGTTATGAGAATGGTTTCTGACATACGAGTGACAGAAATTATCCAATAAGATAATTTTAAGCACATTGATATTCTAGAACATATTCTCTCATCAGCTGGAATGAGGATCACAAAAGATGGATGAAACTGTGTGCATATGATTATGCTTTGGATGATAAATACAAAATTAAGGGCCTTACTACAGTAATATAAATTTATGGGTGTTATATTTATGTCACATCGATAAATTGTGCATATTTCTCACATAGAGAAACATAGAGAGTTAGAAGGTATCACTTACTTTTTACCAGTACAGTGAAGAACTAGAGATTTTGTTAAAATACAGATTCTGATTCAGGAGATCTGAGGTGGGTTCTGAATCTCTGCATGTCACATGATATAACTGCTTATATCAATGCTTCTTGCCTAAGGAGAGTATTTTGTCAACATGCAGTAAATGATAGACTTTGAGTTTATCTCAGTTCATCTGAACAGAAAACAGATGACAGCCCTCATTTTTCAAAGCAAGCTATAAGAAGGGGAGCTTCCAGATTAAATGTGATGGTTCATTCACAACAGTCAGTAAATCTCCAAGAGACACTTAATGATAAAGAAAAAAAACAATTAACTTTATATTGGAGGAATCTGTCAGAGAGCATCTTAAGCAAGAGAATGAAATTAACAGAACTTTAGTGGGACAAATTGGTGTTAGGCACCCTTGAAAAGAGGAGGATACAAAATCCCTGCTGGGATGGTAGTGGCCAACAATATGTAACCATGAAGAACCATCAGTTATATGCAAATTCAGATACATATACTTCCCATGTTTTGTTATTTTTTTTATGTTTAATAAGGTATGTAAACACTTTAGCATCATATAGAACAAGTCTTCTGTTTTCTCTTTTTTCCATGATTTTCTGCTTATCCTAAACAATCAATGCTATCCTCTTCCTGAATTCTCCTAATAATATTTTACATAGAGCTGTTGAAGCATCCAGATCAAACTTTGAGAATACATGTTCCCCCTCTTCACTTAAATTCAAATATTTTATCCCATCACCAATAGGATTCTCATATATTCACACTATTCTATCTTGAACTGTCACAAGGGTAAGATTTTCAATATTACATGTCATACAGTTCTTATGAAACTTGGTTATTGTAGTAAGAAGCTTGTGGGAAAGAATTTACAGCAGGCTCTGTTATATAGGGAGGAAGGATTTTCCAGAGCTCCTTGACTATCATAAGAATATAAAAAATGCAGTTACAAAACTTATTAAGCATACACATCAAAACTAAAGAAGTAAAGGTTTGCAAGTTCAAAAAATTAAAGTTCTACATGACTTTCTAAGAGAAATAGTGGACACAACCCCTAATCTGGGACACACTTACCTGAAAACCAGCCATTTCTTCCTCCTCTTCTCCTACTCTGAAATTTCTTTTCAGGTGATATTGTGTAGTACAATTAGAATTAAATCATGAGACTGCCCTGAAAGGAGTCAGCACAATTTGTTCCCTTGTTTCTACAACATTCACAAGCAGGAGAAACACAAAATGCAGAAAGGCTATATTCACTTGTTCTTATTCACAGGGAAGAGTCAGCTATAATCAGCTCATTCAGGGAAACTAAAATGTGAGGTTCCTCTGTCTTTTCTTTCGGTTACTGCCCCCTTCTACAGGAGCCAGGCATTTCTGCTACAGGAATGGGAATCTGGACCACACTGATCTGCCTCTACCAAACTAAATAGAGCAGAAACTGTGACTTCTCTCTCGAACAAAGGCTCAACTCGATTCTCCTGAATGTATGCAGGAGTCCTAATGCTTAACCTTGCTATCAAATTAGAATTATTTGGGGCACTATTAAAACCACATGGATGGTCCCACCCAGCCTAACAGGCAGGTGATGGTGTTTCTTCAATCTACCCAGGTTATCCTAATTGAAAGCCTGGGCTGAAAGGTAATTACCTTAAAATTGTCTCTGAAACATCAATGTGAATACGAACCATGAGGTACTGTGGGCATCACTCTATGAAATGTGGTCTGGTGGTGTGGTAGGGGTACATTATATGTGTTCTTTGTCAGGTCCCCTTTTATTGCTAATGTTGCTCAATCTAGATCCATTATTAGTAGCACTCAGGTAGAGACAGCAAGCACAGCATATATACTGCCTTTTGCCCAACACTCATCACAACATATACTTAATTACCAAAGTGAAGAGCAGCATAATGCAATGTCTACTGAGCATGTGATATGTGCTCAGAAGTATGGTTTGTTGCACTGGGAAGAGCATTTACATTGTGTGATTTAATCCTGGTTATACCAGAAAAGGTGAGTAGTGAGTGTCCAATAATTTACAGAAAAATTTAGATTTGATGCCAGCCTTTGTATTCTTCTCACACAACTATATATGGTGCTGCACAAGATCTAGAAAACTGTTCACACTCACCCCAAATAGGTATTTCAAAGTCAACTTACAAGTGCATGTTGATCTCTTACACTGCAGCATATGTCTCCCCTGAGATTTTGGTCCATCCTCAGTCCAAATTGTGTCCCTGTCTTGCAAATTCCAGGTTAAGACCAGGTCTAGTTTGGATCGAACTGGTGTATTCTTTGCTTTGACAGAGAGGGAAGGAAGAGAAATTCCTCTTTGAAACCTGCTATAATGCACCCTGAGGAACTTCAGACCTTGGATTCAGAATTCAGACCTTCAGATGTAGGTCTCTGGAGAGGCATGGTTTCAGTAGTACTTACTGCACATTACCTGGCATTTGGGCAAAACAGAAAGCAGAAAGGGAGTTTATGTATCCAACCCAGTGCACATTATCTTATTCTCGTTTGTGTCTGGGCTACATGGTTTCTGAATCCATTTCAGTGATAAAGATGTGAGATGCATTTAGAGAAAGAATATAACTAGAGATTATTATTGTTTGAGAGTGTATTCACAGGAATCTGGTTTAAGTGTGCTCTGGAGGGACTTTAGTCACCAAAGAGGCCTAGAGAACTTACTGTGTGAGGACGTGGGGACATTGAAGCTCTGTGCTGCAGACTTGCAGGTTACAGACTGGAAGCTCTAGAAGGAATCTAGTGTTCAAAGCCCTTCTAATTTAGAAGTGGTGGGCACATTTTATGTTTATGTTGCATTTTTAATTCTGGAAAGTGTTCAGGAAATATTAAAAGTCAAGAGTCTCCAACTAAGAAAACCTCTCCACAAAGATAAAAGAGAATTAACAGAAAATCCTTTTATTACTCAATTAAAGCAGAATGTTATGTGTCCAGTTCCAATCCACTGAGAGATTGCAAAGGGACACATAAAGTCGTTCCTGTATATAGCTAAGCATATCCTAACTTTTACATACATGTTATCTAGATAAATAATAATTAGCTTTGAAGAAAAAAGAAAGAAGTCTAGACAGCCCTATTTGTCCTAAACAGTGCACCATAAACTTACTGGGTAATTAGTGAGACTCTCTATTTTGGTAATTGGTTAAATTCAAATAGAAAATAAGCTTCTGAAGTCAATGCAGGAGGAGATAATTTTGCAACTTAAAGCTAGGTGCTCACTGAAGTTTGGATCCCATCTTCATATGGAAATTTCATGACAGGGAACTATGTTCCTCAATATTTCATTTCAAAGTGATGTTTCTCAGTTTCAGAAAAAGAATTTCTTTAAAAAGTCCTATTTACCAATATTTCAAAAGGATTTACAAATCTTAGGCAGATAGTTAGGATCTCTGTCTCTTCTCAGGACAATGGTGCCTGTTTTGGTGCTGTTTCCAGCAATTACTCCACCTGGGGAGATGGATAAGGCTGCCATTACATTTTGGTGCTGCTCAACCTTTGATTCTACCCTGAGCTACTTCTACACCTGAGGAAGGAGGGAATGCTTTATCAATCTAGCGTTTCCCCAGCCAAGCCATAATAAGATTTACAAAGTGACCTAGGGTATCCTAAGTGTAATTAGTATGTCATTAGCTTTAATCTGCATTGCAGTTCACCCTCTTCATGGGCTTTCTTGGAGGGAGCTCCTATAGTTTGATGAAATTTTCAGGACACCTGTTGATTATTGGTCAAGAATCTACACCTCCAAAGATACAAATTCTGATGAAATAAAATTAATGAGCATGTTACAATTTTAAAGTAAAAAAATAAAAATCACCCAAGAGCCCATCAATTCATGAGTGGATTTTAATATTTGGTTTATTTTTACAATGAAATATTACTCAATTTTAAGAAATGACAGTGAGCTATCACTGCTTATATTTTCCTGCATTGAGTGAGACCATTATCTGAAGTGAAGTGACACAATACCTCAATGTATCATTTGCCTAAGGGACATTAAGTGAGTGAGTGTGCTCTCTTATAAAGTCTTAAAGTTGCTAGAAGGGATTAATTAAATTGGTTGAATTGACCAAATTTTTGCCACTCAGCATATAGCAAAGCTTCTTCACAGCAGAAATCTCCTTTAAGTAGTGCAAAAATTTCCATAAACAAGCCATTTAGAAAGAAGCTGTATACCATACTGATAAGTACCACTTTTGGGCAAATCGAGCTCCTCTATTTGCTGTATATTTGGAACAAGTTCTTTATGCTTACTGATTCTCAGTTTTCTCTTTTGTAAAATGGGAATTGGACTTAATTTTTTTCCTGAAATTTGTGACTGGGGGCTCCTAAAGAAAACCAGGCAAGTTTTAAGTAAAGAAAACACACTACATTTTAACTCGGTAGTCAGGCTTCTATGGACTGTAGTTAATTAGGCACAGGAGGAGTTGGAGAAGGAGTTCAGGAAGAAAAAAAACAATGTTTGCATAGGCAAAGTAGTAGAAAATGGCATGGTGTAATTAGGAATTCCATTTCTTTGTAAATGGTGAGAGAGCATGGGACATGTGTAAGATCCTTCAGCACTGGCTGCTGCATAGTAGATACTTAAACATTTATGAAAATAACAGAGGCAGAATGATGAAGGAGAGTATGGGAGGAAACTATCAGGAATTAGAGTTCGATCTATAACAGGAGCTTTATATACTGATTCTGAAAGTGCAGAAACTCTGAGGCTCCCTGAAAAATTTTGTAGAGGGCTCGATGGGATAAAAGTGGACTTTTAGCATTCCTCTAGCTAGTAGAGGTGTAGGGGATGGGTTGGAGGGGCCAACTTTCAGGGTAAAAGCACAGTTGGGAACCCATCAGACCAATCAAGGTGGCAGTGACTAGGGCCCTGCTGAGTCATTGGCATTGAGGAAGGAGAGAGGTAGATCCAGGTAATATTAGAGGTTAGATGAAGCACACCATGGTATTTATTACTGAGGTAGGAACATATGAGTCAGGCAAGAGAAAAATTAAGGAATCTCTGGACTTTAAGCCTACTAACAACTTTGATACGAGCATCGACTATAGTTGACAGCCACAGATGAACACGCACAGCTGAGCATGGACTTTAGCCAACAGCCGTGATATGAAGGTTTACACCTGAGTGTCGACTTTAGTTGATAGCCAAAGCTTTTACTTTTACAGCTTTTATCTCTGCAGTTGCAGTGTGTATGTTCAGCTAATAAGTTACTATGAATCTGTGACATTTTAACAAGTCCTTATTAGGAGTTATTATAGTTATTTTCCTAAAGCTGCCTGAAAGTAAAACAAGCTTTCAGTGCTTTAAAGCTTTCCTCATCACACAAGAGCAAAACGGTTTCGTCATCAATGTACAGCAGAAACTACCATGCAGACTATAAGCGCCGGCTGTGGGCAAGGTTTTACAGCTGGTGAGCACAGAATTGAAGTGTTTAAGAATATGGAGTGAAGGATAGGCCTTGATAACGACTCTTGGGCTTACAAATTCAGAGGATGAATGAATGTGGTGTTTTCTGCTGAGACAAGATGTTCTGAAGTACACAGGGGGTTGTAAAAGAAGTTACAGTGAGCCAAACTTTTCAACTGCTAAGTGTGAGTATGGATTGCCCAGGGAAGGCAACCACCTTTGGGCGGTGGTTGTCATGTGGACCTGAACTTGCACTTTAGCACTTACAGCATTTAGGGGGAGGTGACGTGACAGGACTAGATAAAACTGCCCAAGGAGTGTGCACAGTGAAGAGTGGAGGGTAAGGTTGTTTTATCAGGGGAGAAATACAGGCTTAGAACCTACTACCTGTGAACTTTCAAAATCTAAAACAATATCAGAAGCCTGATGTAAAACCTCTAGCTTGTTAAAAACATACCAAAATACAAACAAAAGGAAACATAAATACCTTGCAAAATATAATTATTTGCAAAGAAATATTATCAAAAGCCATTCTGCTTTTTTCCTACAACGGTATTATTGAATCATATTGTGTGTGAATTTTCATATAGCTAATATGTGTAATGTAATGTGGAATGAGACCACTTCCAAATATGTTATATTTGAAGTATATGAAAGTGGTTGGGGTGTGCAAAAAGGCATCTTCTCTTTTGCTGGCACCTGCAACCCCCATCCCTCAGGCCCTGACTCCTTCCTCCTGGGGTGCCTTCCCTACTTTTGCCAATCACCACATATTTCACTCTTGGAGGGGATTTATGTAATGCTGAGTATAGACTTTCTGGGTTAGTTGCTCTTTCTTGTTCTTTTCCCACAAGATTTAGTTATTTTTAATTTTTTTTTTAATTTCAGCATATTACAGGAGTAAAATGTTTAGGTTATGTATATGGCCTTTGCCCCAGAGGAGTCAGAGCTTCAAGAGTGTCCATGCCCGAGATGGTGAGCACTGGAACCATTAGATGTGTATATACCCATCCCCACCTCCATCCTCTCATGTGCCTGATACGAAATCAATTTAGTTCTAATGAATACCATCTTAGATCACCTTCTCCCTCTGGTTGCCATGGTGGCCTTGCCACTGCTTGATCCAGTCCAGGGCTCTCTCCATACTCTTTGGCAGTTGGCCTGGTCCAGGGTCTTCTGCTGTCCTGAGACAAAAGCATTCCTGTGCTACTCCCCTGCTGGGGGACATCTCACCCAGGTCACCCATTTTCCGGTCTGCATCCCTTCCATCATGTTCTCACCTCTCAGGATCTTATTTCATGCCCCATCCACTTCTTGCTCCACTCACATGCCCTGGCTTCTGAGGACCTGCCTTCTTACTAGAACTGCCCCTGGATACTGCCAGGAAAGGGCTTGCTGTGTAGGGCAAACCCACAAGCAATTGGACATAATATTGGACCTCAGCTTGGATATCTGTTTTCAAAAAAAGTCTTGGAAGAGTTCTAAAACCTCTCCCACTTTTAAGCACATACATAGAATCAAAACCTTCTAGGACCATCTTAAAAAAGAAAAAATAGAAACAAAAATGGGGGTTTCATGACTGAGAAAACATTCTGGCCAATGTGGCCAATATCACCAATGTGATAATATGGACAGAATAACCCTGTCCTATTCTAAATCACTTGGTGACTATATAGGTAATTTAAAATTTGAAATTGTGGTAAAATACATCCAATATAATATTTGCCATCTTACACATCGTTAGGTGTACTATACAGAAGTGTTAAGTATATTCACCCTATGTGAAATAAATTTCCAGAACTTTTTTACAGCAAGTAAGCATAGCTCCAGTTCTCCATTCTTCCAGTCCCTGGCACCACCATTTTACTTTTTGTTTCTATGAATTTGATTCTTGCAGATAGTTTGTATAATATAGTTTATTTTTAAAAAAGAAAAAGATAAAACTATCTCCAGCAGAGAGAATAAAGCCACCTCTGGTTTTAGTAAGTACCTAAATACTGACTTTAAGGCCTGTGATTTTACCCACTGTATATTTTATTAATTCATTCATTCATTCATTCATTCATTTATTCAAGAAGCAATGTGTTCTACAATATGTCTAGGACTGAAAAAGATAGTGTTGAACATATGAGTTCTGTAGACATTTCTGCAGTTTTCAGAGTCCAGCAAGCTATTCCATAATTTCTCTCTTATTACCCCTTGCTCTTTGACCTGGAAGGCTTCCTCTCTCCCTTTTCTACCATCTGTCTGGAGAACATATACCAAATATTTATAGTTAGATACAAGTAATCTTTTATAATTTTTTTCAGATTCTATGCCCCACAGTGTTATGTTTATTTGTGCTATACTCCACCTGAAATCTATGAGTACTTTACTAAATGTATTTTTATATCAAAGTTACTTAATATCAACCAATATATCTGATCAATCTCTGCATTACTAATGCCTGACACAGTATGGAGATGTGTGTGTTGGGTAAATGTTTGCTGGCTGACTGTGTGTGAGGTAAGTGAGCACTATAATTTTATTCTTGTACTTATATCATTACATAAACCATCATTCAGAAACACAAACAGATTTCATCACATGCTGGCTGAGCTATATCGGGAACTCATACCTGAGTTTCTTTGTCTAGCAAGGACTACACAGACCAATCAAGTCAAGGCTGGTTTATTGAAAATATCAACAATCTAGATAAACTTCTAGCTAGATTAATTCAGAGGATAAAAGAAAAAAAAGCAAAACCACAAATGACCAACATAATGAATAAAGTTGGAACATCATTAAAAATCATAGGGATTTAAATTTATTATAAGGAAATAGTCCTAACAATCTCATCAATACATTTGACAGCTTAAGACAAATGGATAAGTTTCATAAACATATGAGTTTTCAGAAATCATAAAACAGGAAATAGAAAACCTGCATAGCCTTCTGTGTTGTTTAAAAATCAAATTTGACAGTAAAAACATTTTCTGGAGTATAGCACTCTGGGTTCAAATGACCTTATTAGTTCACCTATTAAACATGTTCAGGAGTCCCCCCTTCTCCATGGGAGATATTTTTAAGACTCTCAGTGCATGATTGAAGCCACAGATATATAAAAATCCCAATGTATACTTTGAATTTTTCTAAATATACATATTTTTTATAAATTTTAATTTATAAATCATACACACTAAGACATTAACAATAATTAACTTTAAAATAGAGCAATTACAACAATATACCAACATTATCACTCTCGTGTTCTGTGTTCATTATTAAGTAAATAAGTGTTACTTGAAAACACACACTTTGGTATCATGATAGTCAATCTGATATCTGAGACAGCAAGTCAGTGACTAATAAAAAAGTGGCATATACAATGTGGACAGTGTGAACAAAGGGATGATTCACATCCCAGGTGGGATATAGGGTGTGGGAGAGTTGAAGCAGAGCTGTGAGGTGATCAGTTGCTTTTCCCCACCAATCCAGGTCACCTTAGATAGGGATCACTACAGGGGATAAGAAAATTGATAAGAAATAGAATAAAAGAATATACAGAGATTAAGTTATAGTTTATTGTTTTATATAAAAAGATCACATATAACAGTGGGCTTACTCAGGAGACTAGACATATCCCCGTGAATGTCTAGCAATATGATTAGATGTACATAGGTTTTTATAATCACAGATATTAATTGCCAGTTTTCAAGGTAACATATTTACATAGCAGGGCATGCAGATACTATGGGAGACATGCGGTGGGTTGGAGTCAAATTCTTCTCAAAGGGTATCAATTCTATCTAGGTGAACAAATAGTTATAAAGTCTTTCAAGTGCTAACTTCTAAGAGGTAGTCATCAATTAACAAAGGTATAACAAACGAGTTATATGACCCTATATTTGTTTGATCGAGTTGTTGTGGACTTAAAGGTAGATGGTCAGGGGAGAGCAGGGAACAGATCACTATAAAACAGGTTGTTTAGAAGACAGGGGCATGTCTCTGGGCAAAGGGCACTCATTGTCTCTGGCTCCCATCCTGTGAGTTATATTTCCCCTGCCTTGTCTTTTAAGGAAACAGGGAAGCTCACAGATTTTGAGATACCAGGAAGCCTTTCTGGAAAACATCGGTACTGGAGCCATGAGAGCCCTCCCTTGATAGCATCTTCTGATAAGTGAAACATTGAGTTCATACTTCCTTCAGGGCAAAACCCTGCAAACACCTGTTTCTGCCCTTAATATAGTAGTAACATAGGGCGATACAAGGAAATAATGGTCCCATGAGCTACGACTCCTTAATTCCTCAATCATATTTTTCCAACAAATTCCCCCTTTTTATTTTTATTAGTAATGAGTTGATGCAGTTGTATGGCCATCACAGTGATGTGTCGGTCCACTGCTTTTTTTTGTTGTTGTTTTTTTTGTGGGGGGAGTTTTCAGCAGATTATAAATAAGCACAGGTAAATTATTAATGTTAAAAGTTATTATTGTGGAATTTTTGTAGATTTTAAGATGAAAAACTGGATCATCAGAATCCAAACAAGATGAGATGCCATTAATAGTGTCAGCCTTGGAGAGCAAATTCAGTTGTGACTGAAGGTATTTAATATTTTTGTTGTAAATTTCCAATCTGCTCAGTCAGACGTTCTTGATTGAGTAGATGATTTTTAATGTTTTCCCAAGGAAATAAAGTGATTGATTTTATATATACATACATACATATATATATGTATATGTATGTATGTGTGTGTATGTATGTGTGTGTGTATATATATATATATATATATATATATATATATATATATATATATGTAGAGAGAGAGAGAGAGGGAGAAATACAAATTGAGTGATATTACAATCACAACAGAGCCTAAGTTGCTTTTGGAGACTTATGACCTGGTCTCCCAGTAAGGTGACTGCTTGTTGTAAGTCAGCTACTTAAGTAGCCAATTTGCTGTCAATTTGATTCTGAGTGGACCATACTTGATTTTATTTGGGGTGTGAATTTTGAACAACTTCAGTAGTTTGAGCTGTTTGTTGTAATGCTACACCAGCCATGGCGGCAGATGCAGTGGCAACAATAATTCCCAAAGTAGCTGCTATTAATAGACCAATAAAGCTTTTTGTACATTTAAGAACGTGGGTAAGTAGTTTATCCAAAACAAACATTGCTGGGGTTTCCTGCCAAATTCCATCCATTTATCAGGTGAACACAGCACTGTTCTGGCTTTAAGAACATAAAGTATTTCTTTATGAGGATTGAATTTTATGGAATATAATCAATATAGGAAAAATAAGAACAGTTGTTACAAGTCACTAGGAAGGAAGGTTCATCATAGATAGCATGTCTAATGAAGAATAAGTAAAGCAATTTAACACAAGGTTGAATATAATGAGTAGAGTTTAGGTACAAATTCCACTCTCGGCTTCTGTTTATATCTAATGTGCTTGTGGTAATCCAGCCCTGCAAAGGGTGTAAAGCAGCTGATAATTTCCACAGTTGTTGATGAATAGGGGCATCTAAACCATGAGGAGCTAGAATGCTCATACCATAATCGAGCCATGTAATATGCCTTTCAAAGTTAGTGTCTTTTACAGACATCGAGGTGGCAGATTTGTTATTACAAAGTTTTTTAATTTTGTAAGATGAGGCAGGATGTCCGTGGGGACTCCACTCTAATATATAACCCCAAGAAGGTGACCCAGTAAGAATGCGTCCCATGTGACTTTTACAATTTTTCCATTGTACCCAGGTTTTAGGGTCGGAAATTACTACCTCCTTAATGATGGGTACATCTGTAGGTGCAAATGTAGTATGTCCAGAAGCAAAAAAAAAAAAAAAAAAAAAAAAAAAAAAGGAGACAGTTAAAAGAAATAACCAGGCTTTAGTTTTACCACTGGTAGAGTTCCAGGTGACTAGCCAGATTTGAGTAGCAGGTTTTAAACAATGAATACCTTTACCAATACATGTAGGAGTGCCTTCTGTTTCAACTTGATATTTATTAATTATAGTACCCTCTCGTTGAGTTTCATTGGACCACAATAATTGTAAGGTCCTGGTAGCCAATTAGAATCATTATTAAATATTAAGAAAGGAATGTCAGCCCAACTGACAATCTTATTTAAAGTTGAATTGGGAATACAGGCCCCAGTAATGATAAGTGTGGTTATCAGACATTCTTACCGCCATGCTCACTATGCAGATCATGGCAAGAAAGAGGTTTACAGATGTTTTAGGTACAGACATAGACTTCAATATTCTGTCTGCTTCTTCATAGGTCCTCTTCAGCTGTCCCCATGTCATGATTGATGGCTGCCATGTTTTCTTACTTCAGCACTTCTTATTCTTTATTTTCACCCTTTTAAAGCCCTCAGCCATGGCCCCTTTCACTTCTGGTGGTATCTTCCATTTTTCTCCTTGGTTTTCCACTCTGGGTTTGATTCCTCTGCTTGGAATCCAGATTGTTTGTCTGCCATCTGTCAAAACACAAGGAAAATCTCTCCCACACACCTTCACCCAACCTTCTTTCCATTTATTCTCTATATTATCTTTCCAGCAGATAGGCTGGCAAGGGAAAGAAGCCAGTGGATGACTCCCTTTCCAATACTTCTCTAATGCTGTTAAATTATATTTTTTAAAGTAAATACGGCTTAATTTATTCTATCTCTGAGGGACTGTATACCTTCCTCTTTTTGTTTAAAAAACATATTTCTTAAGGCTTGATGAGTATGTTTTTACTATTTGAGGTAATATCTGTTGAGTTAAATTTAGAAATTGGAATAATTTATTTTTTGGATAGCGATTATGAATTGTTTCTATAAAATTATATATATCTGATTGGCAATCCAGATTTTGCTGATAAGCTATTTGAATATGTGTATTAGTAAGAGTAATAATAATTTTTTCAGGATCTTGGCCTCTCAGTTGTTCTAGTCTGTTGCTCTTTTTTTAGATTAGTTACCAAAATGAAAGAAAAACCTTATGTAGTCATAATATTTCAATTAAAAAGGAAACATGTTAAAGGAAATTAAAAGGAGTACATTATGCCATTTTTAAGAGTAAATTAATATTAACAGAAATCTTTGTTTTAGTCAAAATTCCTTAATAAATTTCCTTTCATAAACTTTATCCCATCTTGCATGCATCACACAGCATCTGTAAAACATATCTTAAAACTTTCTACATTACTGTTTCCTGAATAACCAGACATTTTAGGACAAAAAATTCTATGCAACATCCTTTCTTTACATAATCTTTTCTTTAATCTTTCTAAATAAGACTTTATATTCTTGGACTTCTTAACATATTTTTCTTACTCACAAGTGGAATTTTCTTTTTGTTTTGTTTTATTTTTATTTTTTATTAATTAATTTATTATTTTTATTTTAGCATATGATGGGGGTACAAGTGTTAAGGTTACTTATATTGCTCATACCCCTTACACCCTTATTTTGATTCAATCTATAAATAACCCATGAATTACACAAAGATATATATTTTAATAAGAAAACATTCTCTTTCTTTTATATTTTTTCCTATTAAAATATCTTATTCTATGGTATATCTTACATGTAGAATTACATGCATTGACCAGAATTCTTATTTTTAGTAACATTAAATTTTAGTGAAAGCTTTAAAGGCAGAAGTCATGAATTGTTTATCATAAGACACTTGTCATCATAAAACAAGATTGTAAATTCCTACAAAATTATAGCCAAACCGATAATTCAAATATTTTTTAAAATCCAAAAATCCCATTCCTTGAGAGAGAGGAGACTCAGTTTTTCAAACAAGTATAAGACCTAATAGACAGACTGTAGTACAAGTTAAGAAGGAGACTGAATCTGTCTTCTTTGCCTTCATTTTTGCAATTTATTAGAAGGCAAATACACAATCTTGTTATTTCTATTCATATCATATGACAATCTAGTTTGAAAGAGAAAACCAAATTTCATTGTACTAGTGTATTAATGATAAAGTTAATTTTAATAAAATCTTATAAACAAATCCATCTAATTCTAACCAGTTGATTGTAGGTTAAGACTTTTATAAATGTTTCATAACCTTTAACTTTTATATCCACTTAATTTTAATGATCATTAATATATCGAATATATGTAGTTTTAAAAACAAATTAAACAAAATTTTCTTTTAATAAAACTAATATTTTTGTTTCAAGTCATTTTTATTAAAATTTTTTGTATAGAATTGTTTCCCTTTCATTCCATTGATACCATTTAGTTGGCTGTTGATTGTTTAAAGCAGGAATGGTGAAGGGAAATTTTTCTATATCAGATATTGGCAAAAGGATAGTAAAAGACAGTATTTTAAATATACTATTATAATATGCCAATCCTTAGCCAAAAGCCTTTAGAAAAATTGTAACAAGAAGGCCAGTATCTATAACTCCAACAAAAGATTTGCCATTTACCTGAGTTTCTAATTGAGGTTTTGGTCACTAATAAAAGTGTGCCGATATACTTTTGTTCCAGTACTTCCGAAACCTCCTTGTCTTAAAACATTAAATTTTTTAATTTGCATATTAAGTAATAACAGAAGTTGTGCAATACAGTCTCAAGCTTGAATAATATAATCAGAAGTGAAACTCATCATAACCAAAATGTCTTTCAAGTAAGCTGAATCGATTATACATAAATGTATCAATATTCTTTTTCATGTAACAGAAATATGACCAAATTATTAATATTAATGTGCCTGTAGGACCATGACAAACATACATATATATATATATGCCAGTAGATGGTCTTAACAGGCCATTGTAACAAGATGGTCTTTGTTCTGTGAAATTACCTTTTGGGCCAACAGTCTCAGCCAAAAGTTGCATTTTAAATGTCTGACCAGACCTTTTGGCAATTTCTTAAAGGTTTTTTCATCAGCCAGGTGCTCCCCTTATTCCATAAGTTGCCTTTGGGGTGTGGTGGTCGGGAGCTGGAGCTGGGCTGCCTGGCTGAGCACAGCCACAGCCTGGGTGGATCAGCAGCCATGGCAGCAGTGGCACCATGCTGTTTAATTTTGCTGGGCATAAAGCCACTGGCATTTAGAATTAACATTATTAAAATCCAATATATGTAAAATCATATTCCTTAAATTAAGAGGACTAACCATTTCTTGCACCATATCTTTCTTGCAATCTAGCAATAAAATCTACATGAGTTTCATTACCATTTTGTTTAACATTTATATAGGAAGCTACAGTCTAAGAGAAGCTATCTTGTTCCATTCTTTAATACAGCGCTGTTGAATTTGAGAAATAGCCTGATCATCATATTTTAGTTAAACATTAATATCAAATCAAATTTCCTGTCCTATCATTTGTGCCAGAAATTTTTACTGGTGGGTCTGTAGACTCATTTAGCTAGGGTTTCTGACACATCTAATCCCTGCACTAAGTGGTGAACTTTAAAAATTTACACGGAGATATAACTGTTCGCACAAGAGATTTGCTATGAGCTAGGCTGATGCCATGGCACTCTAGCCCAGGCAACAGAGTGAGAGTGCTGTTTTTGTCATTCCATTTGTCAGTCATAAGCAAGGGAACTCTGATATTTACCAGAAGATTCATAATCCGGCATACAACATGAAAGGGGTTTTAACGCTTTTCTATGAAACTAAAGACACCTGGACTTCTTGGGGCTGATGATTATGTTATGGAAGAGACTAAAGATGTAAGTGGTGCTCACTGTCTCACCTCTGGCCACTGTGAGCATAGGAAACAGGACTGCATCCAAAATCACTCATAAAATATTCAATCAAAAAGCAGCCATGATCCCTGAGATTCCTCTAGAGAGAAAGACCAAATTGTTGGCCAAAGTTAGATGACTAAAAATGTGAACTGTGCACTGCACACTGCACCCACTAAAATAAAGGAAGATAAAGTCATGTAAAATAAATTCTCTAGATTGAAATATCAGATAAAGAAATATTATTCCAAATATTTTAAATGCACAGAAATCATTCTATTATATTCTAACATGAAAATACACACTCATAATTAGATTCTAGTGGATGCATATGTTGTACTATAAGTACTTCATAGAAAATTAAATTCAAACTTCTTTATATACCTAAACTCTCTATTAAGAGATTGCCAGATTCTCATGTTTCTTCATATAGTACTTACCATATGCATCACACACTTATTAATGCTTTACTTATTGTAATTATTTTCATATTTATGGCATTATATGGTAGGATCTAATAACAGTTTGCTTTTACAAAGCAAACAATACTGAGTTCCTGATTAAATCCTCTGGCATTCAGAATTATTTATCTGTCTTTATACTTAAGGCTCTTACTTTAAGCTTAGGATTCTGAATCTCTCTAATCTTAATTAAGTAATCAGAATGCTGCATGTATAGCCTATAAATGGCCTCAAACTCTCTAGTTAAACTTTTTTTCACCAAAATAAATAATTCTACAATTCTCATTAAAACTAACAATATTTGTACTTCCATAATATGATGAAATAAAAGAAAAAAAAACTTTTAAAGTATTATCTGAACTCACAGGGGGTGAGTACAACAGTGAGAATGTTGCAGCCCAAGTGCAGAAAGAAGAATGGCTTAGAAACATTTTTAGAACGGAATGAATATAAAAAGATAGCAAAAAAAATCAATGCTGGAGATAATTATGAAATGAAAGAAGCAGAATTCCCACTGATAAATTCTGAGAGTTGTTTTTACTGCAGGTTTTATCACTCCACATGCAAATCAGTGACTTTTTTCACCCTGGACATTTCAATCTATTACCTGGAGCCATAATTAAGTTTTATAAAAATTATTATTATAATTTCAGAGTAGGACATATATACAATACATAACAAATTTTGAAATAATAAAATAATATATTAAGTCTAGCATGAGTAATAACCATGTAAGAACAGAAGATCGGTATGGGCAGGTTCTGAATTAGAAACTTTAGAATTTTAACCAAATTAATTCAACATAAAGGGAAAAAAATTGCTTTCAGAAACTATAGAGATTCTAGTTTGCTAGTAAATTCTGAACAATTATGAAATTACCCATTTTTTTAATAGTTCTTCTTTTCTTTTCAGAATAAATATTCATCCACATTCACACAAACAGAATTATTTACTCTGTAAATCTACAAGTAAAGTTCTTCTTATATGTGATGTATTTGTATATTTGATTCAATGTAAATAAAAAAATGTGTTTATTTCTGTTTCACTGGCCAGATGGGTTGCATATTAAAAGAAAAATGTAGCATAAAATGTAACAAGTATTCATTCAGTGTTGAGAAATATATGGCTTTTCATTAAGTGGACAAACTTTATTATAAGCATTAGAGTTACAATGGAATTATAAAAATAATAAAAAATAAAACTTTTGGGAACATTATTCTTCGAATTAGAAATTTGAAGTCACTGAAAAAAGGATCACAAATGATTTAATTTTACTGTGTAACCCAATAGTACATTTTTACAATCCATTGTCTGCAACTTTGCGTAACATGGAATAGGTTAATGTTGGCGGTAAAATAACTGTTCATTTAATCTACATGTTTGACACAATAAAAACATTCTTTACTTTAATAAAACAAATGAAGTTTACATGTAATCTAAAAATATTTCAAAATTCACTGTTTCATTATTCTAACGTGCAAATTAGGAAAACAAGTTATTTGTAATATTGTCATTGTTTCATTCTGATTAAAATGAGAAGGATATTAGTCTGCATACCTACATCATATATCACCTGAAAAACTGTTTGTTAGAAGTCTACCACACAGCACCTCTCCATTTCATACAGCTTATATGTCAGTGATTTTAATTTTCCATGGAAAAGTACATGAATGATGTGTACTTAATACACAATGACTTCTAATAACTATGATGTAGCTATCATTAACTGCATACATTCACATACACACTAAAAATGAAAGCATAGCATCTACTGTTTTTAAAGTTTTATAACATCAGTATTTCCTTGTCAAAAGTTGAAAAACATTATGCTTTATTACATTTGCATCCCACCCTGAACAGAAAGTATATTCTACATGTCATTATAACTTTCAAAAATCTTTAATTTTTAAAACTGACATACAAATAAATTATCTAACTATTTTAACGGGGTTATTCTCTATACTCAACAACCTGTTTTAAGGAAATGCATGAATGTGTTAGTGCCTCCGTGCATTCCCCAGTGAGTCCTCCTATATCAGTTTAGACTTGATTCTTGATTAAATATGTTCTGAAATTTATTATATCTGTAAAGGAGTTTTAAGTATCAATTCTTTGTTGTTCTCTAAGGTATACCATTTGCATAAATATTTGTTCACGTTCATTATATCTGTAAGGTTTCAATTTATGACAAATTTTTTGATGTTGCGCAATGTTTCAGAAAATATTGGGGAATTACTTTCAGTGTAAGTTCTCCCATGTCCAATAAAATCTCTGTTATAACTCCATAAGGTCAGCACTCTACATTATTATTGTTTACTTAAGTATAAGTACGGTTGTGCAGTTTAAAGGTAATATTTTCGAAAGTACTTCCAAAGTCATTACATTTATGTCACTTTTATCTAGTATGATTTCTTTGATGATGAGTAAGATGTGAGCAGTTATTAAAGACTTTGTCACAATTTTCACATTTATAGAATTTTTCAGTTATGAACTCTTTCGTACAGATTAAGGTGTGAGCACTGGGTAAAAGCTTTGCCACATTCCACAAATTTGTATGGTTTCTCTCCACTATGAATTATGTAGTGTAAAATTGAGCACTGGGAAAAGGCTTTTCCACATTGCTCACATTTCTAGGCTTTCTCTCCAATATGAATTCTTTTATGCAGAGTAAGGTGTGTGTACCAGGTAAAGGCTTTGCCACATTCCTCACATTTATATGGTTTCTCTCCTCTATGTATTATTTTATGTCGAGTGAGGTCTCTGAGCGAGATAAAAGCTTTGCCACATTCTTCCCATTTCTAGGGTTTCTCTCCAGTATGAATTCTTTTATGTTGAGTAAGATTTATGCACCAGGTAAAGGCTTTGCCACATTCCTCACATTTGTATGGTTTCTCACCACTATGAATTCTTTTATGTTTAGTAAGGTTTGTGCACTGGGTAAAGGCTTTGCCGCATTCTTCACATTTGTAAGGTTTCTCTCCACTATGAATTCTTTTATGGTGAGTAAGGTATGTGCACCGGGTAAAGGCTTTGCCACATTCTTCACATTTGTAAGGTTTCTCTCCACTATGAATTCTTTTATGTTTAGTAAGGTTTGTGCACTGGGTAAAGGCTTTGCCACATTCTTCACATTTGTAGGGTTTCTCTCCACTATGAATTCTTTTATGTTTAGTAAGGTCTCTGCACTGGGTAAAGGCTGTGCCACATTCTTCACATTTGTAGGGTTTCTCTCCACTATGAATTCTTTTATGTTCAGTAAGGTATGTGCACCAGGTAAAGGCTTTGTCACATTCTTCACATTTGTAGGGTTTCTCTCCAGTATGAATTCTTTTATGTTGAGTAAGGTGTGTGCTCTGGATAAAGGCTTTGCCACATTCTTCACATTTGTGGGGTTTCTCTCCACTATGAATTCTTTTATGTTGAGTAAGGTTTGAGCAATGGGTAAAAGCTTTGCCACATTCTTCACATTTGTAGGGTTTCTCTCCAGTATGAATTCTTTTATGTTGAGTAAGGTGTGTGCACTGGGTAAAGACTTTGCCACATTCTTCACATTTGTAGGGTTTCTCTCCACTATGAATTCTTTTATGTTGAGTAAGGTTTGAGCAATGGGTAAAAGCTTTGCCACATTCTTCACATTTGTATGGTTTCTCTCCTGTGTGAATTCTCCTATGTATAGTAAGTTTTGGGTAGCAGTTAAAGGGTTTTCCACATTCTTCACACCTATAGGGTTTGTCTACAGTGTGAAATTTCCTATGTCCAAGAACGTTTGAGCTGTGCTTAAAAGGTTTGCCACATTTATTATGTTTAAAACTTTTCTCTCCAGTGTGTCTTATCTTAGGTTTATTTAGATTTGAGGATTTGCTAAAGATTTTCATACATTTATAACTTTTGAAGATTTTCCTATGATTATTTGGCAAACATTGGGTAAGAGCATCATAACATATTTTCTGCTTCTTACACTCACCAACCCACTCCCAGTCTTTTCTTAGAAGTACATTTTCAAGGTCACAGCTTCCATATAGTCTCATTATTGATTTCTGGAATGAATCTTTTATGAACTGCTCTGGCAGTAGATTTTGGGTGCAATGGGAAGACAGTTCTGAAAGAAATGAAAATAACAAAGTATCTCACTAATTACACTTAGGTAAATACACTTCACAATTTGAATGTACAAAACTATACCAAGCACATTAGCAAGAAGTGCGATAGAATACCATAGTCTTACTTCCATCATAGATGTATGACCTTCAAAATATACTCATAGACATTATTCATTGAGAAATCATAAGTTGTAATATTTCATGGCATCCCAGATGAGAATGACACCAAGAACTATATGGAAGTGGAAGGAACATTTTTACATTTACCCATCAAAACCCCTCCTCCCCACTGATACAGAGTTATCACTTTAGCAGTAAAATTCCATTTCCTATATTCCTTTTCAAAATAGATTCAAACCAATGGCACATGTGTCCATATATCTGGTTTTTATGGCCTTTGAATGGCTGGTTTCTATCTTCCATGACAATTACATAACTCTCTGGGAAAGATATGCACATATCAAAAATAAAATTCTGCAGTATTATACTGGTGGTGCAAAAACATTTAATTATTCTATAAAATTTGAAAGACAAAATAAAAATGATCATTACCATATGTTCATTGACTTATAATATAAAAAGACATAATTATTGACATCAATTTCATAAAATTGAGGGCACATGTAAAGATTGTGAATTTTTGTATTCAATTGAAGTTAAGTAGTTATCAGTTTAACATAAGTTGCAACTTCAAAAGATATTAGGTAATTCTCATAGTGAAGAGCAGAAAAATGTTTAAAGAGATACACAAACGAAGGTGGCCACACAAACAAAATATATCACTAAAAATCAGTTAGGTGCAATGAGGAGAAAAGGAGAGGAAAGAAAGAAAAATCATGACAATAGTTATATAAAACAATTAATAATAGGGAAATTATAAATCCGTTCCTTTGAGAAAATTATGCAAACAGTTATATACTAGTATTTCTAGTCAGTAGACACAGTTAAATAAAGGAATTAAAAAATCCAACTATATTCTCTCTAAGGAGACTTGACTTCATACCTGGTGAAAGTATAGACAAAAAGTGGCAGGAAATAACAAGATATGCCAAGAAAAAGTTAAGCATACGAGAGCAGTGGAGTTCAAAATTATATTAGGCACATTACTTTTGAAGTGCAAAATGTTATAGTTTATTAAATATACTTCAAGTCAAAACTGCTACAAGAGACAAATAAGGACATTTAATATAAAAAGAGGTCATTCACTGAGAACCCTTTAAATATAATAGATATGTCTGATATCTATCTATATCTCACATAAACTTTCAGAAATACATAAAAAACATTGACACAATTGAAGCAAGAAACGGAGAGAAAAATAATAGGATACCATTGTATTCCATTTTCAATAATAATAAAGCCAGTCAAATTGCTAGTAAGAAAACAAGAGATTTGAAAACACTAGACGCCAGAGCCAGCCGGTAACATGTGGCACCCGGAGTTAGGGGGTGATGCTGAGAAATGAAGAGACAACAAACAGATGGGGACAGGAGGATGGAGTCCTTGGAGACTGCCGTGCCGTGTTTATTTCAGTTGCTATATTTATACAGATAAGAACAAAGGAGAAGTGGAATGCAATGGATACATGCCTTTGTTAAACCAGAAAACAAAACAGTTCTTGTTTTTTTCTCAACCATGTGTCATTTTGATAGCCTTTTCCCTGGCTTAAGCAGTTTTCTAGTCTACAACTTAACTTTCTTCTGATATCAAAAAAGCTACAAATACTCAACTATGATAACTCAGACAGTTCAAGGAAAAGAGCACCCAAGAGTGATTAACAATCCTGGGAAAGGAGTATGCAGGGCTTCGGGGGCGGGGTAATAAGCTATGAGGGCTTTGTGCACAGGATTACTTCAGTGACCTTCCATAAATGCTACTGCTATCTCCAGCACCCTCCGTGAGCTGGGAGAAAGACCAAGAATGTCAGAGCTCTGAGTCAAGGCGCCAGGTGCTATGTCTCAAAGACCACAGTTTTCCAGGCAGCAACCGCACTTTGACTCTCCCGTGTCCTGGACACCTCCTGACAACTAGAGAGCAATTAGACCTCACAGATATATAGATAACACTGCTGAATAATAGTAGAATATACAATATTCTTGATAGCTCATAAAACATTCTTCCTACAGAACTACCTGTTCAGACAAAAAAATATGTCTTAACCAATTTTAGAAAATTGAAATTTTACACACTTTAATTTCTGACCATAGGGAATTAAACTGTAAATAAATAACACAAAAAACACAAAAAATTCAAAAGTATAGGAAAATAAACAACACATTCTTGAACACATTCTTATTCAAGGGAAGAAGACCTAACGTTGTGATGATATCCAAAGTGATCTACAGATTAAATGCAATTCCTTTCAAATTCTCCATTTCATTTTTTCAAAAATAGAAATAGCACAAAATGCCTGTCAATGGGAAGATCAGAAGCTAAGGCCATGCTGCGGGAGCTGGGTGAAAATGAACCCCTGGCACTGAAAAGGGGGCAACTTAGCACAGACAATTCCACCATCCAGTATTGTGGTGAGCAGGTGCCATGGTCTTCCTGTAGCACTCTGAATCTGTTGTTTGTATGCCAAACCACCCACCTCCACTTTGAGTTGTAGTACCAGCTATACTTTTGAAGGCAGCATTGGCTGGCATTTTGCACCCCATTGCCCAATGCATGTTCAGTCACTCAGTCCAGCTTTTGCTGGAAGTGTGCTACCCATTGCCCAAGGCAAGCTCAGTCACTCAGTACAACATGCTTTGGCCATTGCTATGGGATGACTGTGGTCACACATCTATGAGAACCTTGAACCAAAATTACTTTCTGGGATGACTGGAGTGTAGCAGATGCAGAGGAAGGGGCGTACAGGTCTAGTGATTCTGGCTCTCGTGTTGCTCTTAGCACACTCCCATGGGATGAGAGACCTGCATCCCATTGCAGGCCTGAGGCACTTGGGGGGAGGCAAAATCCCTTACTCTTTCCCTGGGCTGCAGAAGTCCTAAGATTTTGTTTATGGGAGTTTTGACCTTCTATCAACCTCTCTCTCAACTGCTCACTACTTGCTGTTAGTGTCCTGGACTCCACAGATTTCTGTGCCTACTGTCCCCTGCTGACCAGGAATCATCTTCCACTCCCCTATGTTCAATCCTCAACTGTTCTACTTGGAATGTCCAACAAGCCTTGATTCTCATCAGTGATCTTGAAGTCTCCTTACACAGTTATTTCTCTCACACAAAGATAATACATTTTCATGGATAAAGAGCTGCTGAAATTACAATTGCCATGACTAATCACCTAGTGAAGATAAAAGAACTATTGACTGTAAACCAAGAAAACAAATATGTAAATTTCAAACAAAATATACATAATTTTTACTCATATGGGCACACAAATACATAGACAATTATTTTAGCAATGGATAAATGGCTATTTCTTATTTAAATATTAACCCATAAAGTGTTAATGTGAGCAGAATTCAATATCATCACACAAAATTACAACATATAGTTAAAAACAAAGACAAAATTAACTGAACTTATCACAAGATTTCAGGGCATGCAGATGATTCAGAAAACCTGTCCCACATCCACAAAAAACATAAATCTCCAGGAATCAACTCTTAAGAAATAGATATTTACTGTATCTGAAAACAATTAAAAATAATCATCTGAAACATCCCGTATAAGAAATATCAAAACACTGCCAACACAATCTGAAAAATGATGCCTGAAGAAAGTGAGATATTAACAACGACATAAAAACTATAACAAGAGCCCAATAAAAGTTGTAGAGCTCAAGTATACAATTGCTGAGTTGAGAAATTCAAGAGAGAAGCACAGAAGCACACTTAATAAAGCAGAAGAATCAGAAAGTTGAAGACGTTTCATGTATAAATATTGAGTCATAGAAGCAAAATTTTAAAAGGGAGACAAGTGAAGATGGATAATGAGATTTATTGGACACAATCAAATAGATCAATATATTTAAGAAAGACTCTTAGAAGAAAAATATAGTGGGAAAATGGCAGAAAGATTAGTTGGAGAATAAAACAGCTGATAATTTTCTAAATTCCCTAACGATAAAAATATGCTACCAACTAAGAATTCTTCAACCAGAATTTTTTTCAAAAACAAGACAAAAATTAAATATTTTCCAAGTTCAGCAAAAGTCAATGGTGTTCATCACCATGAGAATAACCCACAAGAAATAAAGGGAGTCAACTGTGATGAAAAATAAAATGAAGTTCGGTAGCATAATAAACACTTAAAAACGTAAAGCTGTGTTAAAGATAAATCTATAAACAGATATAGAATTCTATATGAACATAATGGTTCATAAACCCTCATAATTATTCTATAGAATTAAAAATAACCAAATTCACTAGTATTAAAAAATCTTTTCTCCTATATACAATAAAAAACACGTCATTTGTGACATTAATAAGAAAATGTAGCACTTTAAGACATGTGGGTTTTGTATTCACTTGAAGTGAAGTGTTTAGAGATTAAGATATGTTGTTTAAACAGAAATATTTTATGTGGTCTCCATTTCCTTATGTGATAACAAACAAAACGCCTATAGAATGTTTGCAAAAGCAAATGGGAAAGAAATCAAAGCATGCCACTTCAAAATTAAGAAAACAAAAATAAACACAGTAAGACAGGCATGAGGAATAATGTATCTACAAGGCACATGGAAAAGAATTAACCAATGGCAATGGTAACTTCATATCCTTCAGAAGTTACTTTAAATAGAAATGTTTGAGACTCTCTAGTGAAAACTAACATGACTATAAGGATAAAAACAAACAGAACCCTACAATATTCCACCTACAAAAGCCTTCCTCTAGCTCTAAAAAGTCAAATTGGCTGAAAGTAATAAAAAAATATATAAATAATTAGAGGAGGATATTGCCACCTACAAAAGACTTCCTCTAGCTCTAAAATGTCAAATTGGCTGAAAGTAATAAAAAAAATCTATATAAATAATTAGAGGAAGATATTGTAGTCATAATTAAGAGAAATACACTTTAAGTCAATAACCATCAGAAGAGACAAAGACTGCTATAATGATAAAATGGGTCATTTAGGAGAAATCTATAGCACAGAATACACAAACACAGATGATATACATATAATGAACATATTTTATCATAGATATTTATATATTTTATATATATCAGCGCTTCTAAATATGTTAAACATGTATGAACAAAAGTATGGACAGAAGTGTGGCAAGAAACACCTAGCAACAAAATAGTTATAGGAGACTGCAAGAACTCACTTTCAATAATTAAGTACAAAGATTTGATAGAAGATCAATAAGAAAACAGATAATGAGGCCGGGCGCGGTGGCTCACGCCTGTAATCCTAGCACTCTGGGAGGCCGAGGCGGGCGGATTGCTCAAGGTCAGGAGTTCAAAACCAGCCTGAGCGAGACCCCATCTCTACTATAAAAATAGAAAGAAATTAATTGGCCAACTAATATATATAAAAAAAAAAATTAGCCGGGCATGGTGGCGCATGCCTGTAGTCCCAGCTACTCGGGAGGCTGAGGCAGCAGGATTGCTCGAGCTCAGGTGTTTGAGGTTGCTGTGAGCTAGGCTGACGCCACGGCACTCACTCTAGCCTGGGCAACAAAGCGAGACTCTGTCTCAAAAAAAAAAAAAAAAAAGAAAACAGATAATGAGAAAACATTATCAACCACTTAGATGTAAAAGGCATTTACAGAGCTCTTCAGTCAAAAGCAGCAGAATACAAAATAGTTTCAATCATACATGGCAAATGGTATTAGGACACTGTAGTCTTATCAAGTTTAAGAAGCCTAAAAATATACAACATATATTTTTTGATAAAAATGAAGTGGAAGTAGAAATCAAAAGCAAAACATAAACTGGCTGATAGAAAAATGTGTCACAATTAAACACACTCTTAAAGATATTCATCCTCATCGTCAGATAATTTATATTTGTTAAGATGTCAATACTATCCACAGTGATATACAATTTAATGCAGTGTCTATAGTATTCCATTAATACTTGTTTTTGAGATATATATATAAAAATTCTAAAGTGTATTGGAACAATAAATACTGAGACTTTTTTAGAAAACACAAGCATGGAGCATTTCACTTCTTGATTTGAAAACAAATTTACAGGAATAAAAGCAACATGTTACTGGCACAAATACAAATAATGAGATGAAAAAACAGAATGGAGAACCCAGAAATAAACCTTTGTTTCCATGATCAAATTATGTTCTTCAAGATTTAATGACCACACAATGAAAAAGAAGAGTCCTTTCAACAAATATTGTGGAAAATTGAATATCTATCAAAGAAAAAAATGATGTTGGGCACTTTCCTTCCACTATATGTAGAATATATTTTAATTGAATTATATCCTTAAACATAATAAATACAATATAAAACTCTTAGGAGAAAATATAAAGGAAAGATCATGATATTGGTCCTGACACTGTTTTAGTAGATGTAGCATCAAGTGAATAAGCAATAAAAATGTAGAAAAGAAAAATGAGATTGCATCAAACTTCAAAATTTCTGCACAAAGAAAAAACTTAGTAGAATAAAAATGTCTCCTACAAAATGGGCAAAAATAGATGCAAATCACACATTTCATAAGACTTAACATCCTGAATATACGAAAATGACTACAATTCAACAACAAAAAGTGAGTGCCTTGATTAAAAAATGGACAATGGATTGATCTGACATTTCTGCAAAGCAGATATACAAATGGCCAAACAGAATTTGAAACGGTCCTCAAATTTATTAACCTTTAGAGAAATGCAAAGCAAAATTACAATGAGATATTACCTCACATCCATTACATTGAGAACTTTTAAATGAGTAAATATATATACACATATATATAACATACATATGGTGAGAATGTAGAGAAATTGAAATGCTGCCATATTATCCTGAAACTTGGATTCTAATATTATAAAAATAGACATGGAAAAGATCAGAACTTAAAAATACATAAAGAATAAAATGAGCAATATGGTCGGAGTGGAAATATCTACTTGTTTTATCCCAAAAAACAAAATTTTGGCAGCCATCCACAGAAAATTACATTTATCTGAATTTGGAGACTTTCATCAAACCATAGAGGAACTACAGATCTAGAAACATCATTTTCAATATTCAGGCTCTCATCCAGTTTGCAAAATTAAGGACTCCTTGTGCTCACTACAGATTAAAACATGGTACAACCATCAGGGATACACAGAGTCTCCAAGGGTTCCCTGTGACAAAGTTGGAGTGGTGCTGCTCATTCAGAGACTTTGGGAGAGACACAGCTTTGTGCAGCCATGAAGCCAGGCCTGTATGACTTGGTCTTGCTATCATCTGCAAAGCAGACCTGTGACTCTGCTACAGCACTCTCAACTACAATCCATGTCCAGTTCTTTCAGTGCATAAATCCACATGGTGACCTGAAGGGAAACTTCCAATGAACTCACTGGGAACCACACCCATCCACACAGCTGGTATCAGCCTCACCATATGCAGACTCACTGTACAACCAGGCCCTAGTTGGTGTCATACAGATCAAAATCCTGAAGGAAACCAGTTTACCCAGACAGGAGAGAGGATTGAAAATGGCCCAAGTGCTTCAGAACTAGCATACCAAATGAAGACTCCACTGCAGAGCAAGGGGAGGCCTTGTTACATAGCTACAGCAACTATCCATTGAAAACCCAGACCCTAAAGAAAATATCTTTGCCTTCCAAAATCAGTTTATAAAAACTGGAAAAGTATTTAATCCTTCACATGCACAGACTTCAATATTAGGTTACTGTGCAACCACTCTTAATGCTTCTATATTATCATATTACTACAACATCTAATCAGAAAAGTTAGGCAACAACATAACAAGAATCCACTCAAACTAGAAACAGAAAAGTAAAAATAACGCTGTTTGCAGATGATGTTGTATTATATCTCAAAAACCATATAGAAGATAGGAAAAAAATTATAAAGTAGTAAAACCACTCAGCTAATCACAGGACATAAAATTTACATACAAATATCAGTTGTTTTTCTATGCACTAATAAACTATGCGATAAGAAAACACTGTCATTTACAATAGCATCAAGATAATAGATTGGTAAGAAAGAAATATAACCAAAGTGGTAAAGAAAAAAATATTCGCACTGAGTACTATATGTTATTAATAAAAGAAATTGAAGATGACATGAGTAAATAAATAGAAAGATATTATCCAAAACTGCATACATTCAATGCTCTCCCTATCAAAATTCTAGGAGTTTTACTCACAGTATTAACAAAAATATCCTAATATTTGTATCATATCACAAATACTTTTGACGAGCCAAAAAAAGGTTTAGAAAGAAGAGAAAATGTTCTAGCATCACACTTTCTGATTTTTAAATATATATCAAGTTGATAGTAATAAAGACAATAAAATATGTGTATAAAATCCACCACAAAAAGTAGTGGAAGAGAATGGAGAGCTCAGAAATTAACTGAAGTATATAAGGTAAGTAACCTAAGACACTAACAATGTGAATGCAGGAAGTATGGTCCCTTCAATGCATGGTGCTGGAAAACTAGATACCCACAAACAAATTAATAAAAGTAGACTATTTTTTCTTACATGATCCACCAAATCTAACTTGAAATGTATTAAAGATTTAAATAGTAGACGAAAAACTGTAATCCTTCTTTTTCAAAAAAAAGCATAAATCAAAAGAAGAAATATGGGAAAACCTTGATACAAGTCTTAAAATTTTCTTTTCTTTTTTTTTGGATTTGACAAAATGAGCACTGGAAGAAAATATAAAAAGTTTGAGCTGCATCAAACTTCAAATCCTTTGTACAGCAAGGAAACAAAAAAAAAAAAATAAGAAAACATAGGATGGGAGAAAATATTTTGAAACTTTATATTGTATAATATGTTAATACCCAAAATATATATGAAACTCCTATTATTCAAAAGCAAAAAGGATATTATCATCATCATCATCGCCCAATCAAAAATAAGCAAAACTTTGTGTAGATTTTTTTCAAAGAAAAAATACAAGTTTTCAACAAGTAACATGAAGAGTAACTCAGCATCGCTAACACATCATGAAAGCATAAATCAAACTGTTAAAATGGCTAATGTCGGCCGGGCGCGGTGGCTCAAGCCTGTAATCCTAGCTCTCTGGGAGGCCGAGCTGGGCGGATCATTTGAGCTCAGGAGTTCGAGACCAGCCTGAGCAAGAGCGAGACCCCATCTCTACTATAAATAGAAAGAAATTAATTGACCAACTAATATATATACAAAAAATTAGCCGGGCATGGTGGCACATGCCTGTAGTCCCAGCTACTTGGGAGGCTGAGGCAGCAGGATTGCTTGAGCCCAGGAGTTTGAGGTTGCTGTGAGCTAGGCTGACGCCACGGCACTCACTCTAGCCTGGGCAATAAAGTGAGACTCTGTNAAAAAAAAAAAAAAAAAAAAAAAAATGGCTAATGTCCAAAAGAAGAGACATAACAAGTGTGGGCATGAGTGTGCAGGAAAGCAATCCCTGTACACCGTTATTGATTGTAAATTGGTAGTGTCATTATAGAGATTCATTAACAATCGTAAAAAATAGAACTGCCTTATCATTCATCAATTCAACTTATGAGTATAACCAAAGATGTAAAATCAGTATCTTAAGAAGATTCTGCACACCCATGTATATGACAGCATTATGCACATTGGCGAGTAAAATGGAAACAAACTAAATGACTCTTTATAATGAATAGACTAAAAAATGAGTATATAAACACATACCATGGAATATTATTAAGCCATAAAAATGATAATTATCCTGTCATTTAAACAACATGGATGGACATGGTAGGCATTGTGCTAAGTAAAATAAGCCATTCCCAGAAAGATAAATACTGCTATGGGTAATATAAAAAAGTTGAACTTATAAAAATAAATAGAACAACAGTGGTTCCCAGGGTGTGGAGGCAAGAAAAGTGGGGAGATGTTTAAGGGAAAAAACTTTTAGTTAGAAGATGAGTAAGTCTTGGAGATCTAATGCACGGCATCATGGTTACACTTATTAATAATGATTTATATGCATGAAATTTGTTAAGACCATAGACCTCACTGTAAATAAATATTCTCACTATAAATAAATGATAAATGTGTGAGATGATGGATATCTTTATCACTTTAATTCTGTTATTTTACAATGTATATACACATCAAATATTATAGTGTATACAATATACAGTTATACAATTTTTATTTGTGGAAAAGTACACCTGTTATACACACACACATAAACATACACATACACATACGCACATAGGAATGACACATTCCTGATAGTACTAATTAGGGGAAAATTTTGAAATATAAGTTATCAAAATATTATGTATTAATTGTGACTATAAATAGATTCAGCAATTTGAAGCACTCAATGAGACAGTATATTTAAGAATTCTATGAGGTGAGCATGCAAAATAAACTATATTGCTATTTGGGAATTTGGGTATGATAAAGTTGCAATTTTACTCTTATTTTGTACTAGACAAAAGGATATTTAGAAGTGAAATAACATTAGATTTTCTTATGTTTAGGAAGAGGCTATGCATTTGTACAAAATTAATGATTCTGAATTTCTGTAGGATTGTCTCTGAAACCCTCGAATTGGAAATTATGATGCAGACAATATGAACATCTGCCCAAAGTGTTTCTAGCATGACTGAAACAAATCCTAATATCTCTAATATCCCCCTTTAAAAATTACAGCAATGAGGCAACAAAAGGAACTTAAAAGATGGAGCTGAGCATGGTGGATCACACTTACAATCCCAGCACTTAGGGAGTCCTTGGATCACTTGAGGCCAGAATCTTGAAACCAGCCCCAGCAACGTAAGGAGACTCATTTGTTCAAAAAAAAATATTAATATCAAAACTAAGCTTGCAATGGTATCTCATGCCCAAAGTTATTCCTAGCTATTTAGAAGACTAAGGTAATAGGACCACTGGAGCATAGAAGTTTGAGGTTGCAGTAAGCTATGATCAGCCACTGCACTCTGGAAGTGGCAGCAGAGCAAAATTCTGTCAAAAGATGGTTAATGTAGAGGTCTTCTAAATCTGTACAGATATTTGCATATCCCCCGAAACCAGAGAAATACTGACAGATAACAGAGTCCCTTGTAAGCCATGACAAGAAGATTGGCTCTTACTGAATTCTAAGGAAAATCACTGCATGGGTAGATTTTTAGAGAGTTTAAGAGTGTGGGACAGAAGATGTCCGTCTGTAAGGTAAAGAGAAACATACACAGGCTTCTAAAAATCATTTCCAACACAGCAGAATATTCCAAACCACTTTTTAATATCTGCCTTCCTCCTTGAGTTTACCTCTCTAACATTTGTTATCTACTTCACTGAATCTCACCTACCTGGATATTTAGCTGCTGTTTCCTTTTTCTTCATAATCCAGGGCTCTATCCTTTGCTCCAAACATGTGATCAGCTCTGGCTTTGAGACAGCAAGACCTGTTTTGTAAGGAAAAAGTTCACATGACCCTTGCTGAAGTCTTTCCAATTACTAATACAGTACTATCCCTAGTACAGAGAACATTATAGAATATTCAAGAAAATTCCTTTTAAACATACTGTTTTCTCAGAGACCCTGAGAATGATAAAAAAATATTTCTAATTTATGACTAGAGAACCAGTTCTCAGTAACACCAAATAAATAAGAGGTGGAAATTCTATTGTAAGGTTCAGGTAACAATTATAAACCCTGATGTCTAGAGTAACAAATATTCTACTGTTAAATATACATATCAGCCCAAGAAAGGGAAAGGTTCAAGATAATATGAGACATCTAATGATTTTATTTTATACACCAAAAATCTTCAAATTTTCTTTAAAAACATTGATATAAAATTCATTCATGTAACATAGAAAATTTTAAGAAACTATCTACAAAAATAAAATAATGGCCTTAATGTGGAATAGGAATTCTGTATATAAGTGATCCTCACCAAGGGAGACCAGGTTTCCATAGTTCTCTAACATCACATCCCTATACAAATTCCGCTGAGCATTGTCAAGGCATGCCCACTCTTCTGGAGAGAATTCTACAGCCACATCCTGGAATGTCATCATCTCCTGTAAAAGACACATATTTCCCAAGTGGCCATAGAGAGAGTTCTGAATTTGACTACAAGAAAAATGGTTCTGAGAACTGTTTCTGACATATGAGGGACTGGAATTATCCAATAAGATATTTTCTAGCACATTGATATTCTTGGACATATTCTCTTATGGACAGGAATGAGGAACACTAAAGATGTATGAAACTGTGTGTATATGATTCTGCTTTGTATGATAAAGTATTTAATATAAAATTAAGGGCCTTACAAAAGTAATATAAGTTTATGAGTGTTATAGTTTCATCATGTCAATAAATGGTGCATATTTCTCACATAGAGAAAAAAAGAGAGTTAGAAAGTTTCACCTAACTTTTACGAGTACAATAAAGAACTGGAGATTTTGTTAAAATACAGACTCTGATTCAGTAGATCTTGGGTGAGGTCTGAATCTCTGCAGGCCACATAATATAACTACTGATAACAATGCTTCTTGCCTAAGGAGAGTATTTTGTCAATATCCAGTATGTGGTAGACTTTGAATTTATCTCAGTTCATCTGAAGAGAACACAGATAATAGCTCTCATTCTTCAAAGCAAGCTAGAAGAAGAAATTAGAGCTTCCAGATTAAATGTGATGGCTCATGCACATCAGTCAGTAAATCTCCACAAGACACTTATTGATAAAGAAAAAACACAATTAGCTTTATATTGGATAACTCTATCAGAAAGCATCTTAGGCAAATAAATGAAATTAACATAACTTTAGTGAAACAAATTGGTGTTAGGCACTGTTGCAAAGAAGAGGATACTAAATCACTGCTGGAATGGTAGTGGCCAACAGTATGTAACCATGAAGAATCATCATATTTATGCAAATTTCAGATGTAGATACTTCCCATGTTTTGTTATCTTTAATAATGTATGTAAATACTTTAGCCTCATACAGAGCAAGTTTTTTATTTCATATTTTTCCAAAATTTTCTGGTTATCCTAGGCAATCAGTGCTATCTTCTTTCTGAACTTTCCTAATAATATATTACGTAGAGATGATGAAGCATCTAGATCAAACTTTGAGAGTACCTGTTTCCCTTCCTCACTCAAATCCAAAGACTCTATCCCATCCCAAATTGGAATCTCAAACATTCACACTATTCTATCTTGACCTGTCACGATGGGAACATTTTTAATATTACATGTCATATGTATCTTATGAAACTTGGTTATTGTAGTAACCAGCTTGTGGGAGAAAATGTACAGCAGGCTGTGTTATATAGGGAAGATGGATTTCCCAGAGAACCTTGACTATCATAAGAAGTAATAAAAAATGTAGTTACAAAACTTATTAGGCATACACATCAGAAGCAAAGAAGTAAAGGTTTACGAGTTCAAAAAATTGACGTTCTACATGCATTTCTGAAAGAAATAGAGGACACAACCCCTAATTTGGGACACACTTACCTGAAAACCAGCCATTTCTTCTTCCTCTTCTCCTACTCTGAAATTTCTTTTCAGCTGATATTGTGTAGAGCAATTAGAATTAAATCTTGAGACTGCACTTAATGGAATCAGCACAATTTCTTCCCTTGTTTCTGAAACATTCATAAGCAAGAGGAACATAAAATGCAGAAAGGCTACACTGACTTGTTCTTTGTCAAAGGAAAGATACAGCTATGATCCGCTCCTTTATGGAGACCAAAATGTGAAGTTATCCTGTCTTTTCTTCTGGTTACCTCCCCCTGCTACAGGTGCCAGAAGTTTCTGCTACAGGAAAGGGAATCTGGACCACACTGATCTGCCTCTACCAAACCCAAGACAGGGGAACCTGTGACTTCCCACTGGAACAAGGCTAAGCTCAACTCTCCTGAATATATGCAGGAGTCCTAATGCTTGACCCTGGTGTCAAATTAGATTTATTTGGGGGCACAATTCAAACCACATGGATCTTCCCATCCAGCCCAACAGGCAGTTGATGCAGTTTCTTCAATCTAGCCTGTTATCCTAATTGAAAGCCTGGGCTGAGAGTTAATTATCATGAAATTGCCTCTGAGACATCAATGTGAATATAAATCACATAGTACTCTGGGACTTACTCTAAGAAATGTGACCTGCTGGTGTGGAAAGGGTACATTCATTGGGTTCTTTGTCAGGTCCATTTTAGTGCTGCTGTTGCTCAACCTAGATCCATTATTTGTAGCACTCAGGTAGAGACAGCAAGCACAGAATACATACTGCCTTTTGCCCAACACTCATCAGAACATATATTTAATTTCCAAAGTGAAAAGCAGCACAACGCAATGTATACTGAGCATGTGTTATGTGCTCAGCAGTATGGTTTGTTGCACTGTGAAGAAGCTTTTACATCGTGTGATTTAATCCTTATTATACCAGAAAAGGTGAGTAGTAAGTGTCCAATAATTTACAGAAAAATTTATATGTTGTGCTAGCCTTTCTATTCTTCTCACACAACTATAATAAGACATTACACAAGATCTAGAAAATTGTTTACACTCACCCCAAAAAGGTCCTTTCAAAGTCAATTTACAAGTCCATGTTGATATCTTACACTGCAGCATATGTCTCCCCTGACTTTTTGGTACATCCTCAGTCCAAACTATGTTCCTTTCTTGCGAATTCCAGGTTAAGGCCAGGTCTAGTTTGGATTGAACTTGTGTATTCTTTGCTTTTTCAGAGAGGGAAGGAAAACAGGAAGAGAAATTCCTCTTTGGAACCTGCTTTAATGCATCCTGAGGAACCTCAGAAATCGGATTCAGAATTCAGAGCTTCCGATTTAGGTCTCTAGAGGTGCATAGATTCAGCAGCACTCACTGCACATTTCCTGTCATTTGGGCAAGAAGAGAAGGCAGAAAGGGAGTTTATGTATCCAATCTAGTGCACATTATCTTTTCCTGTTTGTGTCTGAGCCCCATGGTCTCTTACTCCATTTCAGCTCTAAAGATGTGAGATGAATTTAGAGAAAGGATAGAACGAGTGATTATTATCTTATGAGAGTGTATTCACAGGAATCTGGTGTAAGTATGTTCTGGAGGGACTGTAGACCTCAAAGAGGCCTAGGGAACTTACTGTGTGCAGATGTGTGGACGGTGAAGCTCTGTGCTGCATATTTGCAGGTTACAGACTGGAAGCTCAAGAGGAAATCCAGTATTCAAAGCCCATCTAATTTAGAAGTGGTTGGTACATTTTATGTTTATGTTGCATTTTTAATTCTGGAAAGTGTTCAGGAAATATTACAAGTAAAGTGTCTCCAACTTAGAAAACCTCTCAACAAAGTTCAATGAGAATTAAAAGAAAACCCTTTTATTACTCAATTAAAGCAGAATGTGATGTGCACAGTGCCAATCCACTGAGAGATTTCAAAGGCATACATAAAGTCATTACTGTACATAACTAAGCAAATCCTAACTTTTACATACATGTTATCTAGAAAAATAATAATTAGCTTAAAGAAATAATAAAGCAGACTAGACAGCCCTGTTTGTCATAAACAGTGCACCGTACACTTACTTGGTAATTAGTGAGACTCTCTGTTTTTGGTAATTGGTTAAATTCAAATAAAAAACAAGCATCTCAACTCAATGCAGGAGAACATACTTTTGCAACTTAAAGCTAGGTGCTCACTGAAGTTAGGATCCCATCTTAATATGGAAATTGTGGGATAGGACACTATCTTCCTTGATATTTCATTTCAAAGAGATGTTTCTCTGTTTCAGAAACAACATTTCTTAAAAAAATACCTTTTCAAAAATTTTTCAAAAGGATTTACAAATCTTAGGCAGATAGTTAGGATCTATGGCTCTTCTCCACACAATGGTGTCCTGTTATGGTGCTGTTTCCAGCAATTGCCCCACATGGAAAGATTGATAAGGCTGCCATGCCATTTTGGTGCTTCTTCACCCTTAATGCTACCCTCAACAACTTCTACACCTGAGGAAAGAGGGAATGCTTTATCAATCTAGCTTTTCCCCAGCCAAGGCATAATAAGATTTACAAAGTGACCTAGGGCATCCTAAGGGTAATTAATATGTCATTAGCTTTCATCTGCACTGCAGTTCACCCTCACCATGGGCTTTCTTAGAGGGAGCTCCTATAGTTTGATGACATTTACAGGACACCTGTTGATTATTTGATAAGAACCTACACCTCTGAAGATACAATTTCTGATGAAATAAATTTAATGAGCATGCTACAATGTTAAAGTGAAAAAATAAAAACCACCCAATAGCCCGTCAACTCATGAATGGATTATTAATATTTGGTATATGTTTACAATGAAATATTACTCAATTTTAAGAAGTGACAGTGAGCTAACAGCACTTATATTTTCCTGGATTGAGTTAGCCCATTACCCGAAGTGAAGTGACACAAGATCAGAAGAATGAGCTCCACGTGTACTCACCATCAAATTGGTTCTAATTGATTAACACAACGGTTCTAAAATGGTGGTGGTGTTCACCAGGGATTCAGGGGTTTGTGGGTAGACCAACATCTGAGGGATGCCTTGATCATCATGGAGATGAAGGGCATACTTTTAACCCTTATTAGGGAGAGGCAAAGATATGAAATGTGACTAAAATGTTTGTACTCTCATATTTTTTTGAAATAAAAAATATAAAAATAAAAACCATACATCTTTCCTAAACTTTATAAAAATACCAAATATTGAGTCACAAAACAAATATAAAGATCAATCAAGTAATAATTGCAGTTGTTTTCACATCTACAGATTATTCTTCTCAAATGACATTTTCCTATTTATCTGGCACACATTCACTCACATTCCGGACTGCCCTGTCCCTTATCACAAAGCAATGCTGACATTGACTCTTTACTTTCAGTTTTGGTTCAAGATGCCTCAGCCGAGCACGCCCTTCATCATACTAATGCTAAAGGCCTTCAACAATGATTTTCTCTTTCTAGAAAACAGGCTCGTGCTATTGTCTGCTCAGGTTCCACCTGTGCCCCTTTCACTCTTCCCTCTTTCCCCCCTGGGTGCAACCCATGAGGGTTGCATAGTAATCATATTGGGCAGACGGATGTTACCCAAGTCTCCTCTTTTAAAAAGCTTCACTATGTTCATCATACAATTGACACCTATTCTCACTTTCAGTGGGGTACGGGTCATAGTTCTGAAAAGGCCAATGCGCTTATTAATCATCTTTATTCCTGTTCTGCTGTCATGGGATTTCTGGTGACATTAAAAACAGATAATGCTTCACCTTATACCTCTGGAAAACTTGCTAACTTTTTAATGCTATGTTCCATTCAACATATTACAGGAATTCCTTTTAACAGCCTAGAGCAAGCCAACATTGAGTGTGCTAATCACACTCTCAAGTTTCAATTACAAAAACAAAAAGGGGGAGTCAAGGAATCTCCTAACTGACATTTACTCTGTGTCCTTTATACCCTTAATTTATTAAATTTTTGGCAGGACTTGCATGTCTCAGCAGCAGAGTGCCATTTTACTTCTTCCCCTCCTTTGCAAAAGACCTGTGATCCTGTGTATGTTGCTGCTCCTACTGGAGGATGGATTGAGGGAGAAGTTCTACAATGGGGTCGGGGATATGCTTATGTCTCCACAGGACAAGGTTGTGAGTGTGTTCCTGTATGCCGGCTCAAAAGGCAATATCCCAATCAAGATGCTGCACAAGATGAGAATGTGGTATCTGAAACCAAAGGAGAAAAAGCAGGAGGTAACACTGGTAGTGTGGCTGCCCTTCAGCCTACCTGCCTTTCTACTATTTTTATGCTCCTCTCTGGTTGATCAGGTTATTCCTGCTGATGCTCAGCATGTATATTGGGCTTATGTTTCCTATGCTCCCCTTTTGTAAAGTGGTATCTTGGTGGAAGCCTGAAGGCATCGTCTATACTAATTATTTCAAAAGGATGCCTCCTCCTTATCAATATCAAACCAGGGGATGAAGGGAGACTGGTTTTTAATTACTTATACTCAAGGGTATCCCATTTGTTTTGGAGCAGGAGAGCATTGCCTGGTACCCTCGACTCAAGCTTGGAGTCTGCACTATAACACCTCTACTTTTGCAGCCAGCACTATACTACTATCTATGAATGGGTTTAAAGGGATGCCTTCTAACGCAACTGAAAGACCTCCATCTCTGCCCCTTTGTTCTCTGCCTCACATTGAACCTCCTGTAACTCATTTTGAGTGGAGCGTATGTAGAGGTAAAGTTCTAAAAGAAGTACACAATAATCCTAAGATTGTTGACTGGAGGCCCTATGGCGACTTTCAGAAAAAGTATTCTAGTCACTCCTTAGGCTGGCGTGTTTATGAAGACACTATCAAGGCCATTGCTAACAAGATGGTTATCTGGCATGAGAAAGGCCTTCCCCTTCACAGCCTCACTTACTTGGAGGGTCAGAAAAACAAGGGCACATCTGGAAACTCCTGGCTACAGGAGGAAACCTTAAAATGTGGGAGGGAAATATGTCCTCAGATGAGAAGGGAGGTGTAAAAGTACATCTCCAGCATCACCATTCTAAAACATTTCTGGCATGCATTCCTTATCCTTATGTTTTACTCATGGGAACTGTTTATTGGAATCAGTCTACAGGAAAGCTGACTTGCCCTGGTAATTGTTCCCGATCTACTTGCGTAAACTTCACTTCATGGGCTACTTTTAACAAATCCTTACATAGCTGTATATTCTCAAAGCTCGTACAGAGATATGGTTGCCTGTCAACCTATCTCAACCTTGGGGCAATTCAGCCCTGTTCTCCACTCTTTTAAATAAAGTAACTTCTCTGGCTCCTAGAACAAAAAGAGTCATTGGTCTGATAAACATGGCAGTAGTTGGCTTAACAGCCATTGCTTCCTCAGCTGCTGTTGCTGGGGTTGCATTACACCTTTCTGTGCAAACAGCTGATTTTGTTCGTAAGTGGCATGATGTTTCACATAAATTATGTCAACATCAGCAAGAAATTGATACTCACCTGGAAGGTGGAATTATTCAGTTGCAGAATACAGTTCAGTGGCTGGGTGCCCAAATTCAGGTTTTGTCAACTTAATCTTTTCTCCATTATGATTGGAATTCTTCCCATTTTTCTGTCACTCTTATTCCTTTCAATAGTAGTCGACATTGGATGTCATTACAAAAATTGTTAAACAGAGGCCAAAACCTAACTGGCGACCTCCAAAAATTAGAGTAATAAATCACCTCTGCTTTTCAAGACAATCTGACAGATTTTAATAATGATGAATTCTTCTCTGGCCTGGCCAGGGGATTCTCACAGGCCTACCCTTTGGCTTCATTAAAAACGATGCTTAGTAGTATTGGGAATGATTTGGGTGTTCTCCTTGTATTATGTTTTGTGCTTTTAATCTACAGGTGCTGGACAAAAAGGAAAGCAACTCAGCAAGAGGAAAAATAAAATGTCATGGCTGTGTTCCAGTGTGTTCACCTTCAAAATTAAATAAAATAGGGGAAGATGTAGAGGACTGACATTATATATTGCTAGTTTAAGAATTAAATTTAGTGAGTAATGTACATGCTCTGCCCAGAGCGTTTCAAAGTAATGTGTTCCGGACAGGGTCCCTGTGATAACCGAGGTGTTGCCTAGAGCATAACAAAGGACCTGAGCTGCAAGTAAGCAAGAGCTGCCCAGCTCCACAACAGTGGGGGTCTGGAGGTCACACGATAAACACATTGTAACTGTGATTCCTGCTTAAGCCCCATAAGATGGCTGGTTAGTCAATGATGGGTAAGACCCCTCAAGGGAGGGGCGACCTAAGCCATGCACAGACACAGGGGATCAGCCTAAGAGAAACAGGGGACAAGAAATGGTCCTTGTGGCTGCCTTACCCATCCTTGCTAATCTTGATCCGTGATCTATGCCTGGCGCCTAGAACAACCACCTGGAAACTTTGAGACAAGGGACATCTGTGTCCTTAAGGCTATGTGTTCCATAATTTATGGCCATTACTGCAATGCCTGGGTGGTTACTTATAAGGAACTATCTTCCATTTTTTAGAGTATAAAAATAAAACTGACCCGGTGTATTAACACTCAAGTCAACCGTCTTTGTATGTGTGCCTGTGATTTCTTCTGTGTTCTGTGTTCATCCTCCGTCCCGTAAATGGGCCACAGAACTAGGGTTTTAGGAAAGAGTATGATCAGGGAAGATGCCTTTTAAAGGATACATTATTTCTGCTGTGTAGGACAAAAAATTCAAGAGATATACTGTATACAGCATGCTTACTATACTTAATGATGATGTATTGTATTTTTAAAATATGCTGAGAGGGTCAATGATGTGTTCTTCACCACAAATGTGATAACTATGGGAAGTAAAGCATCTGTTAATTAGCTAGAATAAGCATTAGACAGTGTGTGTGTGTATGTACTTCAAAACATCACATTTTACATGATAAATACAAATAATTTATGTGTCAATTACAAGAACAAATCAGTAAAATCTTTGAAGGATAGAATTTTTCCAAATACTGAGCCTGGGTCTTTGTCATGAGCCTAGCTAAACTATATCAAAAATATATCATTTTAGTGCTGTGTTTGTCATTCCATTGGTCAGTCATAAGCAAGGAACCTCTGATAATTACCAACAGATTCGGAATCCAGCACAGAACATGAAAGGGGCTTTGACGATTTTATTTGAAGCTAAAGATACCTTCCTCATGCTGGTTATTATGGTATGGAAGACACTAAAGAGGTATGTGGTGCTGATTGTCCCACCTCTGGCCACTGTGAGAACAGAAAACAAAATTTGGATTGCATCCCACATCATTGATGAAACATTCAATCAAAAAGCTGCCATGATCCCTGAGATTCTGAGAGTCAATGACCCAACTGTTGGCCACAGTTAGGTGACTAAAAATGAAAACTGTGTACCGCACACTGCACCCATTAAAATAAAGGAAGATAAAATCATGTAAAAAAAATTCTCTAAGATTGAAATATCAGATAAAGAAAGATTATTCCAAATATTTTCAATCCACAGAAATCATTCTATCATATTCTAACACTGAAAATACACACTCGTAAGTAGACTGTAGATGGATGCATATGTTGTACTATAAGTAATTCATAGAAAATTAGAGTCAGACTTACTTATTTACCCAAACTCTATTAAGAGATTGTCAAATTCTCATGTTTCTGTAGATAGTACTTACCATACGCATCACACACTTATTAATGCTTCACTTACTGTAATTATTTTCATATTTATGATATTGTATGTTAGGATATAATAACATTTTGCTTTTACAAAGCAAACAACACTGCGTTCATGATTTAATCCTCTGGCACTCAGAATTGTTTATCTTTCTTTGTACTTTAAGGCTCTTATTTGAATCTTAGGACACTAAATGTCTCTAATATCAATTAAATAATCAGAATGCTGTATGTATAGCCTACAAATGGCCTCAAGCTCTCTACTTAAATTTTGTATTCACCAAATTAAAAAAATTCTACACTCTCATCAGAACTTTTAAAGTATTGTGTGCACTGGCCGGGGGTGAGTAAAACAGTGAGAATATTATAGCCCAAGCACAGGCAGAAAGAAGAATGGCTTAGATACAGCTGTAGAAAGGAATGAAGATAAAAGACTGGCAAAAAAACTGGAGATAATTATGAAATGAAAGAAGCAGAATTTCCACATATAAATTCCAAGAGTTGGTTGTTCTGCAGGTCCCTTTACTCCACATGCAAAATCAGGGATTTTTATTTTTACCCTGAACATTTTCATTCTCTTATCTGGAGCCACAAGCTCATTCCTACAGAAATATTGACTGGTAATTACAAAGCATCTATTACATATCTAACACTGTCCTGCACTTATTTCTCCTATTTACATATAAAATCAAGTCCATAATTTATAAATCCTTCTTAGTGTTTACCTGAACAAAGTAGCCTGATAAAGTCAATAAACCAATTAGTTCTATGACCAAAAGTAAAAGAAACATTAACCAAGAAGTGCTTTCAATATGCTTCACAAATTGGAATGAAAGTATCTACTGTACTAAGTATAACGACATTACTACACTGTGCAAGGACTCATACCTTCAGGTAATTTTATGAGCACCATTAAGTTTTATAACAATCCTTGTAATTGTAGATCAGGTCATATAAACGATACTTACTGAACTTTGAAATAATAAAATAACATAGTAGGCCTAGCAAGAGTAATAAGCATGTAAGAACAGAGGATTGGCATGACCATGTTCCGATTCAGAAGCTTTAGGGTTTTAACAATTAATTCAACATAAAGCAAACAAAATGTTTCCTTTCAGAATCTTTGAGGTTTCTAGTTTGCTAGAAAATTCTCAACACTTTTGAAATTATGCATTTTTTTCTAATATTTCTTCTTTTCTGTACAAAATAGGTATATCCACAGTCACACAAACATAATTACTTATTCTGTAAATATACTACAACTAGAGTTCAACTTAACCATGATATATTTGTATATTTGATTCAATATAAATAAAAAATATGCTTCTTTCTGTTTCACTGGCCAGGCAGGTTGCATGTTGAAAGGAAAATGTAGGATAGAATGTAACAACTACTCATTCCATGTTCAGAAATGTATGGCTTTTCATTAAGTGCAAAATCTTTATTAAAAGCATTATAATAACAATGTAATTATAAATGTAATGAAAAAAAGCTTTGGGAACATTATTCTTCAAAGTAGAGCCACTGATAAAAAGGATCACAAATGATGTCTTTGTACTGTGTAACCCAACAGTACATTTTTACAATCCATTTCCTCCAATTTTGAGTCACATGGGATAGGTTAATGTTGGTGGCAAAATAACACATCATTCAATCTACAACATGTTGGAAACAGTAAAAACATTTTTAATTTAATGAAACAAATTGAGTTTATATGTAATCTAAAAATATTTCAAATTTCAATCTATTTTATTATTGTAATGTGCAATAGTAAAACAAGTTATCTCTAATATTGTCATTTTTTCATTCTGATCATAATGAGAAGAATATAACTCTGTATACTTACATCATACATCACTTGAAATACTGTTTGTTATAAGAAAACTACATTGTACCTCTCCATCTCATAAATCTTACATTTCAGTGTTTTTAATTTTCCATGGAAAAGTATATGAATATTGCCTACTTAATACAGAAAGACTTCTAGTAAATGTGATGTAGCTATCATTAGCCACACATTTTCACATACGCACTAAGAATAAAAGGATACAATCTAGTGTATTTAAAGTTGAAAAGCATCAGTAACTGCTTGTCAGAAATAGCAAAAAAATATACTTTATTACATTTTCACCCCACTCTGACCAGAAAGTATATTTTACATGTAATTATAACTCTCAAAAAATCTCTCTCTTTTTTATAGATGACATACAAATAAATGATCTAACTATTTTAACTGGGTTGTTCTCTAATATCAATAACCTGGTTTAAAGAAACGTGTGAATGTGTTAATGCATTAGTGTATTGCACTGTGAGTCCTCTGATATATGTTTAGACTTGATTCTTGATTAATGGGTTCTGAAATTTACTATGTCTGTAAAGTAGTTTTAAGTATAAATGCTTTATTGTTCTCTAAGGTATATTTTTTGCATAAATATTCTTTCACATTCATTCTATTTGTAAGGTTTCTCTTAAAATTTTGTGATGTTGAGCAATGTTTGAGAAAATATTGTAGCATTTTGTAGATTGTAAGTTTTCCTATGTCCAATAAGATCTCTGTTATAACTTAAGGTATTGTCAGTACTCTACATTATTACTTTTTACATTAAGTATAAGTACTATTGTGCATTTTAAGGCTAATACTTTGGGAAAGCACTTCCAAAGTCATTACATTTATTTCACTTTTATCTAGTATGATTTCTTTGATGTTGAATAAGATGTCAGCAGTTATTAAAGACTTTGCCACAATTTTCAGATTCGTAGAATTTTTCTCTGATATGAATTCTTTTATGTAGGTTAAGGGGTGAGCACTGAGAAAATGCTTTGCCACATTCCTCACATTTGTATGGTTTCTCTCCTGTATGGATTCATTTATGTAGAGTGAGGTCTCAGAGGCGAATAAAGGCTTTGCCACATTCTGCACATTTTTAGGGTTTCCCTCTAGTATGAATTCTCTTGTGTTGAGTAAGGGTTGAGAACCGGGTAAAGAGTTTGCCACATTCTTCACATTTGTAGGGTTTCTCTCCTGTATGAATTATTTTATGTCGAGTGACATCATTGAGCCGGATAAAGGCTTTGCCACATTCTTCACATTTGTAAGGTTTCTCTCCTGTATGAATTCTTTTATGTCGAGTGACATCATTGAGCCAGATAAAGGCTTTGCCACATTCTTCACATTTGTAAGGTTTCTCTCCTGTATGAATTCTTTTATGTTGAGTAAGGTTTGTGCACCGGGTAAAGGCTTTGCCACATTCTTCACATTTGTAAGGTTTCTCTCCAGTATGAATTATTTTATGTTCAGTAAGGCATGTGCCCCAGGTAAAGGCTTTGCCACATTCTTCACATTTGTAAGGTTTCTCTCTAGTATGAATTCTCTTATGTTCAGTAAGGCATTTGCCCCAGGTAAAGGCTTTGCCACATTCTTCACATTTGTAAGGTTTCTCTC